>RJWJ010003794.1:41072-82431 GCA_004363605.1 Indri indri | reverse complement strand
AAATTGTGTCAATAGTTTAGGCACAAACTTCAATTAATTGTACTGCTTCTTGTTTGAGATATAATAAACCAAACTTTTGTTTTGAAATTGGACTTTTCATATTTAATGGCCTAATACTTAGCTCAAAATGTCAATAGTTGATATTCTCAGAGGTTGAGAAATCTTGATCTATAAGAATAGGCCGGACGTGGTGGCTCACACCTGTAATCCTAGCACTCTGGGAGGCTGAGGCGGGTGGATTGTTTGAGCTCAGGAGTTTGAAACTAGCCTGAGCAAGAGTGAGTCCCCATCTCTACTAAAAATAGAAATAAATTAATTGGACAACTAAAAATACATAGGAAAAATTAGCCGGGCATGGTGGCGCATGCCTGTAGTCCCAGCTACTTGGGAGGCCGAGGCAGAAGGATCGCTTGAGCCCAGGAAATCGAGGTTGCTGTGAGCTAGGATGATGCCACAGCACTCTAGCCCAGGCAACACGGTAAGACTCTGTCTCAAAAAAAAGAATAGGAATCTTCTGAATACTATCCTATTTGCAATAAAATGTATTGACATATCTTTTATTTTCACCTTCTATTTTTGCTCTGGTGCCAACCTATCAGTGAAACAGAAACAGTACTAATTTCATCATTTACATGGGAATATTTGGCTGATGGGCTACTATATGTCTATGATAATTAATTTTATGTGTCAACTTGATTGGATCAGGAGTGCCCGCATTAAATGTTATTTCTGGGTGTGGCTATGAGGATATTTGGGGATGAAATTAGCATTTGAGTTGGTGGGCTCTAGACTGCCTTCCCAAGTATGGGTGGGCCTCATCCAACCTATTTTAAATCCTGAATAGAACAAAAAGGCAGAGGAAGGGAGAATTCACCATTTTTCCTTCCTGTCTCTTAGCCGGAACACTGGTCTTCTCTTGCTCTTGTACTGGGATTTATACCATTGGCTCTCTGGTTCTCAGGTCTCCAGTTTCAGACTGGAATTATAGCATCTGTTTTCCTGGGACTTCAGTTTATAGATAGCAGATCATGCCTTCTCAGCCCCCATAATCACATTAGCCACTTCCTTATAATAATATATACTATTTTTACCATGTATATACACATACACACACACACACATATATATACATATATACAGTAATAGTATGGTAACCAATAGAGAGAGAGACTGTGTGTATGTGTGTATGGCAATAATAATTTTTGTAATAACTTTCTCTGGAGAACCCTAACAAATACAATATCCATGAACAAATAACTAAACTAGTAGCACTGATCTAAATTTTAATCTAAACTCCATCATTATAGAATATTCATAAATAAAGAGCTATTGTATATCCTTAAGAATATTAATTAAATTTGAAAATAAAATACGCTGTATATGTAGTAAGTTCCAGAAACAACCTTATTTATATATTTTAATTTTAACACCCATGTTTAAGCAGTTCATAGCCAAATCAGGGGATGGGGGGCAGAAAATAAGAAAATTTCAATCCTGTGATATGTAAGAGACTGTTTTGTGAGTATCCTAAATCTGCCAGGATACCTTAACCCAGAGTACCACCTTATGATGAACAGTTCCCCCTCTTGTCAGAGTTGGTGGGTATTTTTTGTCCCTTTTCTGTCTCTTGCATTGCCGTCCATCTGTTTGAGTATGCCAATGCTACCCCAACCCAAGGCATCTTTTTCCAACCTCTGTGTCCATCAGAAAGTGACTTCTAACTTGAACTGACACTGAGGCTCACATTTAACTCCTATCCTGTGGTGGTAAGTCCACAGTAAGAGTGTAATCTGGAGTCCACTGGACTCAAAGCTCCAACTCTTAAGGATGGGTTGTGACCACTTTTTAATATCCCCTGCTACAGGTCATGCTGTTCCCTCTCCGTAGACTGCGTCTGTATACCCAACTGTGGCACAAATGGCTATCATAAGATTACCACATCTTCTCTTCCTTCCTGAATTTTATTCAGTGGAGAAATGTTACAGAAACATGGCATGCATGTGGTTGTGATTTGTAAGAGTAATCATATGTGATGGGTGAGGGGAAGCTTCTCCTTTGCCCTGGAAGTTTTGCTGAAAAGATCAATTCATAATAAGTAATGCAGATTAATAGGACAAAGAGATTTATTTACCATGTGCAAAAGCAGAATCACAGAGTGATTACCCAATATCCCAGTGGGGTCCAGAAATTTATATACTCTCATTTTAGAGGGAAGGGGAAAATGAGGAATCTAGGTAATTCTGTTTAGGGGCAATAAATGGTTGCCAGGGAACATGAGTGGAGGCGGGTAGCAGATTGACTTGTAAATGATTCTCTTTGCAAATTAAATTAACCTGAGACATGGATATGTACGGTATTTAAAATGATTTGGGCCAGGTCTGGTTGCATTCTTGATCTTCTTTCCAGCAATGTTGTGAGATAACAGGGAGAGGAAGGAAAGAAAATTGTTCTTTCTGATGAGTCCATCTGGTTTTGTGCAGATAGAGCGAAAGTCCCTTCCAAGGGCCATTGATCTCTAAGGATTAAAATAATCTTTATACCAAAGAGTCACATTTTGAGGTGGAATTTCCTACGTTCCTTCATTTCCCCGTTTGGAACTTCCCTAGAACTTTCACACATTAAAAGCTGAATCAGTGGCTGCATAGAGAGAGATCAGGTTAGTAGTCAAGAAACAAGAGATCTGAAAAGGGAGACAAGAACATAGATTAGAATGAGAATAAATAAATAGAAAAGAACAGGTCTAAGCACATTTACCCACACCCCATTAAACCAGTCTCCCATTCCTGGGAACAATAGATGGTTTTGCTTCATTAATCTGATGGAGAATATTTATCTTGTCTTTTAAGAGGTACAGATCAGTCTCTACTTGCCCTGAGTGGTTACGTAGAAACAGCATTTTTTGCCAATAACTGCACAAGCTCCTCCCTGGTGGGCCATCAGGGCATCCAGGACCCGGCAATTTTCAAATACAACAGAGGCTAAGCTGTTGACTTCTAACAGAAGTGCTCCCAGTGCTTGCATAGTGATATTGAATTCTGCTTCTATTACCGTGGAGAGATGGAAAACTGCATTTTCAATCTCATAAATTCCAAATGCCAGGAAAAAAGTCCTGAGCACCAAAAAGAACTTAGAATTGTGATATAAAAGTGATGTTTTCTTTTTTTAATAATGTTGTATCTAGTGCATTGGTGTAGTATCACCTTATGCATGAAAAAGCCCAAGTTTGAGGCTGGGCACAGTGGCTCATGCCTGTAATCCCAGCACTCTGGGAGGCCAAGGCGGGCGGATTGTTTGAGCTCAGGAGTTCGAAACCCACCTGAGCAAGAGCGAGACCCCATCTCTACTAAAAAAAAAAAAAAAAAAAAAAAGAGAGAAAGAAATTAATCCGACAACTAAAAATATATAGAAAAAATTAGCCGGGCATGGTGGTGCATGCCTGTAGTCCCAGCTACTCGGGAGGCTGAGGCAGAAGGATTGCTTGAGCCCAGGAGTTTGAGTTTGCTGTGAGATAGGATGACACCATGGCACTCTAGCCCAGGCAACACAGTGAGACTCTGTCTCAAAAAAAAAAAAAAAAAAAAAAAGCCCGTTTGTAATTTGGCTGGCATTTAAAGTGGAATACCTGGTAACAGAGGGTTTCAGATAACCAAGTTCACGGCATCCTGACCATCTAAGTGGGAACCATTTGTATACTTTATGGCCACACATGATCAAAAGACCGATGTTATTTAAACATAGAGTCAGGTTGAAACCTGTAACCTCCCAGCCTGGAGTTTGCTGTCCTTTTCTTCCTCATTGGCACTTCCACATCCCCAGTTTCCATGTGCCCCTGCCAGTCTTTGAGAATAGAACATGTTGTAAAATATTTTATATAAAAGGCCTTTGGTCTGGTTTTGGCATTTATAGGCTTGGTGTTATAACCTAACAAAGTCAGTCCAGACTTTTGGTCTCTCCATATGTAATCTTTAGTGCCTGGCAACTTAAGAAGGGGAATAAGTGAGCTACCCCAATTTGCACAGACCTAGCTTGTGAGCTGTCCATAACACTGGCGATTTTACAAGCATTGACATCATGAGGGTTAGTGTCAACACCATTTATGATTGTTACAAGAATGCCGTCTGTGGAATCAAACTGTAGGATCTGATTGCAATATTACCATAGTATGTCACCCAGAAAAGATTCAGCATCATCCCCGTTCTCAATGCAGAGGGAAAAATTTATTTCTAGTGACTTTACCTGAACAACAGATAATTCTTGAGCTCCCACAGAGCTTTTTCTGTGTCCAGTTGACTGATCAATAGGAGAAGCAGCATGATGTTTTCTAGTCTGGTTGTGGATGCCACGTATTGTCATACATCCATCTTCTGGACTGGTTCTGCCAGTTACTTACATTGGCAGAAACAAATATGGGCTCAGTTCTTTTGCATGATCTGGAGGCTGGCATGACCAGCAATTAGATTGATTAGTTAATGTGGCCAGAGTTTGAAAGACTGGTGCAAAGGGTTGCTGCTTCTGTGCCTGACCTGCTGGAAAAACAGTAAGACTTAGTAAGAGCAAGGCATAGTTAGAGTCATAGTGGAAGATTAAAGGGAGAATGGGATAGATTTAGGCAGTCTCCATTCAGTTTCCAATGCACAATCCTCCAAGGGTGAGGCTTAAAAGAAGAAGTGTTTAAAAAGGATCCCTTGGGGGTGGGGGTTTAAAAGAAAAAAAGAAATTTTTAGATGAAAAAATGGGGTTTCTCGATCCACAGTCTTGGAAATAGCTGTCTACTTCATGAGGACGTCTGCTTCAGGGGCCAGGGAACTGGTTCTGGAAATCCAAGGGTGGTCTTCCAACTGTCTCGGTGTAGTTTGGTGGGGCCCATGTGAATCCAGGAGGATTTTTCTTTTATTTTGATGGTGGTGTGGATAACAGTGCTTCACAAGGGCCTTCCCAGTGAGGTGACAGTGCGTGTCTTCTTCTGAAAACTGATGTACACATGATCTCTTGGTCACCAAGGATGGTGAGGCTTGTCAGTTGGCGGAGGCCATGCTCCTTTCACCTGCTGATGACATCTGCTCCAAGCATGTTCATTAGCATCTGTTTGTAGCTGGTTATGGTATTGAATTGTTCACTTAAATCCGCATAGTGTTTGGTCAGCCCAGGAATAGAAGGTTTAGAGGTGTCAGTAGTCATGGGGTGACTAAAAATTATTTCAAAATCCATGTCTCTCATTTGTACTACTCTGAATTTTTATAAGGGCCAAAGGTAAGGCTTCTGGTCATTTAAGTCCAGTGTCTTAACGGACTTTTCCCAGACTCCTTTTTATGTCTAGGTTTTTATGTCCCATTTACCCTGGGGGTTGGGGATGACATGGGGTATGAAATTTTAATAAGTACCCAAGAGACTTTGCAAGCAAGTGGTTTATTTCTGCTTTAAAGTGAGTCCCTTGCTCTGACTCAATCCATAAAGGAATATGAGAAGGAGGAATAATCTCAGTTACTACTTTCTTTACCACTGCTGTAGTATCAGCACACCCAGTTGGATGGAATTCAGTCCAACCACTAAACGTGCCAACGATAACCAAACAGTGAGGCAAGCCTAAAGGTGGAGGTAAAGCTATTACTATAAAATCAATTTGGTGTGCTGTGAAGGGCAGTCTGGGCCTTTGGGGGCTTCCTGGAGAGCGTTGATTTCCTCCAGAGATTTGGTGAGATTTACAAATAGTGCACTGGGAAATAATTTGGTCAGAAGTTTTGCAAATCCCAGGGCAGTACCAACTACATAGATATTTTTTTTCATAATTATCCCTCATTTGCACATATATCCCATCTGACGGGAGATAAGTACAAGTCAAAAAGTTAAAAGAAAAGGGGCCACGGGGAGTCTTTTTGGCCTAATATATAATCCATCTGATAATTGTTTAGCACCATTTTGTGTCCACTTATCTTTTTCAGATTGGGGTACTAGCCTGATGATCAATAATATCAGACAGGGATAAGGACAGGGTAATAAGTTGAGTGGAAAAAGGATAGGGAGGGCCATTTTTGGCTGCACATTTAGCAGCCCTGCCTTCCCCATTATTTCCTGGGAATACAGTACCCATTTCCTTAGTGTGGACTGGGCAATGAACAAAAGCAATCTTAGAAGGAAGGTGACTAGGTTGTCACAGGGAAGCAATTACAGGCCCATTGGCAATCAGGAGTGTCAGCAGAAGTTAAGAAACTGTGAGATTTCCAAATCATGCCAACTGCATGGCAGGCCCTAAAGGCATACTTGGAGTCTGGTGTAAATAGTGGCAGCTTTTCCTGTTGCCAGTATGCAAGCTCTACTGAGAGCTATGGCAAAATTGACTTGAGGCATTCTTCAGTGAGCTTTTGAGTGCCCTAAGATATTGCATGTCCTAAGTAAGCAACAGTTGTCTGTACCCACTGGAGTTTAGACCTAGTGGCTTTATGGCCTTATTCAGCTAAAGTTTTTAAAACAATGAGGGAGTCTAAGAGGGCACCCTGCTTACAGAGCAAAAGATCATCAATGTATTGAAAAAGTACTGAACAAGAATGGACCCTTAGGTAAAGGTTATAGAGTCTAAATCAGCTTTGAGATTTGAGAGAATATTCAAGGAGACTCACAGTATTTCTAAGGTATTTGGGTCGATGTTAATTGTTTCCCTGTGAAGGCAAATGTAAAGAAATTATGAATCAGGGTGCAACAGAATCAAAAAGAAAGTTGAGCAGAGGTCAATTACTGTATTATTAAAGTCATGCAAACTAAAAGGCATTCGAGTTAGTTTTTATCTTCTTGATAAATATTTGATATAAGCATTTATCTAATTAATTAAAGGACTTTTATATATTTTGGTAGTGAAATAACATGTACCCATTACATATATAAACACCTGGACATGCAGACATAAAGGGAGAAGAAGATCTAATAGATCTTATAAAGAATTTTATTTGCTGGCTCTTAAATATTTTTTTTAAACTCAGACTATCAATCTTTTAATTACCTATTTTATTGTTTTAAGCAATTATTAGCCAGGCAACAATTTGCCTTTAGTAAGATTTTGCCATTTCTGTAAGCACTCGCTGCTTCTAGGGCCTAATACTTATACATGTATAGATAGGCAAGATACATGAGATACAAGATACATGAGAAACTAGAGTACTCAGTTGTTCAGAAATTAAGGATCCTATTTTCACCTTGAATCTTGGCTTTGGCTCTCAGGTCTCCATGATCAACTCAGAGAATGATTTTTCCTTACTCAAGTGCACAAGAAAAAGGAACAAAGGGATAGAACATAGAAATCGTTGCGAATTCCTGAAAGCTGGACTTTGCTCCCCCTGTAGTATTACCATTTACTGTTGTTTCTGCCTGACCCACACAGGCATTCGAAGCCTCTAACTGGAACTAAGCTAATTAATTATCAAATCCAATCTGATCCTGGACCTAATTTAGTTTCTGTCATGACTTCTGAAGCCAGTTAGGATCAAAATTTGCTCAAACACACTCTGAGAGCTCAAAACACAAGTGTGTGGAACTTTGGAATCTGAGAGAGAGCTTCCCCACACGCCCCATGTATGGCCAGAGAACACTGGACACAACAGGTCTGGGGGTACCTCGCTTGGATTGTGGTGCTCCTGGGGGTCTCTGGGAGCCCTATTTTGAAACCCACTTTTGACAAATGATATTTAACAGAATTTAATTGAGCAAAAAAGTGAATCACAAATTGGGCAGTTGAACCTGAACAGGTTCGGAGAGACTCCAAAGCTGAAGCATGGTTGAAGAAGATTCGTGGACACAGAAGAGACAGTGATGTACAGAAAATGGAGGTGAAGTATAGAAACAGCTGGATTGGCTACAGCCCAGCATTTGCCTTACTTAAACACAGTCTGAACAGTTGGCTGCCTTTGATTGGCCAAAACTCCATGATCAGCCAAAACTCCATGATCAGCCAAGAGGAAGGAGTTGGGAGGAATGAAAATGAATGGAACAGACTTCAGCCGGGACAAACAGCTGACATTTTTGCTTTTGAACTTTTAAACTAAAGTACCCATCTAAGTAAAACCAATAAGCCTTAACCAAGGTTATAACTAAATCAAGGAAGCAAGAGGTGTCTCCAAAGAAGTAGAAAACAGTTTTCTACAGGATCCAGAAGAGCCACAAAAATGGCTCAAAGAAAGAAAAGTCTTAATAGCTATGAATAAGGTGTAACCCATATTTTTTGTCCAGTCATATCTACTAGGGTCCCAGCTTTTCAGCTGACCATTTCTACATAAATGCCTAAAAGCCCCGTATGCCTCCACAGAATATAGGAAATCAAAAGCTGTGCATGTAAGGGAAAATGATCAACAAATGGCAAAAGTTGCACAAACATCAAGCGTGAACAGGCTCATTCTTTGCCTGGGAATCAAACCTAGGCCACTCAGGTGAAAGCACAGAACTTTAACCAGGTAAAACAGCCTCTGCCATTATCTCCACAGGGGCAATGTTCAAAGGATTTTTATCTTTGTTTTAGATCAGATATTTGCTTTTCATTTTTGTCAAGAGAATTTTTAAGGCTAGCCACAACATTATGTGTCTTTCTTTTAATCCAATTTCTCTGTTAATATAAATAAGGTGATTCTACTTATTGTTTAGAATAAGAGACCTCTAAAATTTATTTTTTAATAGATGTCTTTTAATTTAAATGATCTATCTTTTGGCCATTAAGAATTAGAATTCTCAATGGTATATTTATTCCCCAAATGACTCAATCCAATGCCTCTTCATAGAAAGCCCAGGTGGTAATTTTCCAGGTTTAGAACAAGTTTTTTACCATATAAGCAAGGGGTGTTCCTAGAGAGGGTATAGAGGAGACAGTTCCCATGATTCTCAAAATTTCCCTTTCAGAAATAGACTTAAGATAGGATGGTACCTTTTAAGACAAAAGACCCCTACACTTTGACACGTTAGGTACAGAGTATGCTGCTTAGAATCTTACGTGTCTCTGATCCCCAATCTTTTCCAGACCGGGTGCCTGGTGTGTTCCTGAAAAAGCATGTCCCAGGATGGCAGAGACTGAGGAGAAAATTTCCACTCAGTTACAAGACAAGCTCATGGACATGAAACAGGACGAGAGGGGAACCTCAGAGACCTGCAGCAAAGTTTGTGTTTAATAGATGCTGATTAGTCAGACCAGTATCCCTGGAGATCCTGCAGGGCCGGCTGGACCAGCGCGCTTACACGGGTTTCCAGGCCTGTGCACTACCTTGTGGCAACCTTCTTTATGACAGGACAGCACAGAGAGACAACCACAAAAGAAAGCAACAACAACAAAAGGTTATTTCTCAGAGGAGAGGAATCAGACAGTATGAATATTCATACCACAAAGCACCAAAAAATACATGAAGGTCGTTATACGAAAACTGGTCACTTACAAAAATCTTTTCTCTCATTAATCTTAAATTTGGAAAGGCAAAAGAGAGAATTGCCTTTGCTGTCTGCTCGACCAGAGCCCATACACAGATGGAGCCCACAGAGAGACAGAGGGAAACCGAGACTCTGCCTGGCAAGTTATCTTACCTTGTTGCTGGCTGGTCCATCCAGATTCCCTTACAGTGGCTTTCAGAAGAGCAGAACGGCTTTGAAAACCCCGCTGGCTAGGCCAAACTGTGGGGGTGAGGGAAAACTTCTCCTTTGCCCAGAAGTTTCACTGAAAGGTCAACTCACGATATGTAAGGTAAGTTACTTAATAAGAGATTAACATGTGCATGGAGGGCAAAATCACAGAGTGATTAGCCAAAATCCCAGTGGGGTCCTGAAATTTATATACCCTCGTATTAGAGGAGAGGCGGAGATGAGGAGTATAGGTAATTCCGCTTAGGGGTAATAAATGGTTACTCGGGAGAATGAATAGATACTTGGGAGAATGAATGGGTGGGGGGAAACAGATTGACTTGTGAATGATTCTCTTTGCAAATTAAATTAACCTGACAGACAGGTATTCCATTTAAAATGATTTGGGCCAGGTCTGATTGCATTCTTGATCTTCTTTCCAGCTATATAGTGAGATAACAGGGAGGGGAAAGAAAGGCAATTGTTTGTTTTTCCGTGGGTCATTTGGGTTTTGTGCAGATAGAAGGAAATGTCCTTCCAAGGCCTGTTGATCTCTAAGAGCCTTTCATTCAAAATACTCTTTATACCAAGGAATCATATTTTGGGGTGAAATTTCCTGAGCTCCTTCACATATTAAACGAGACAATGATAGTATAAGAACTACCACTCTTTTATGAGTCAGCTTTGTGAGGATATAAAGGAAGGCATTATGAACTCTTTCTGAAGAGGCCAAGAAAGACAATAGGTAACCACCAAGCTAAGATGAGAAGGTAATAAATAGATCTCCAGGTGGATTGAGGGAAGGGCCTGGTGGGAAGAAGAAGTAGCATGTGTGCAAATGCACGAAACTTAACAAAAAGTACAAACAGATTAGCAAGATATTCAGTATTGTTAGAAGCAGCAAATGTGTCAGCCACTTCCAAAAAAGATGGGGCTGGAAATACAAGGGAAGAGAACCAATTCTGAATGGACTCAAGAATTTGGTTTCATCCTGAAGGAGGGATCAAAGCAAAGATTTTTAAAAGAGAGTTTATGGCATAAAATTACATTTTAGGAAAAAAATGTCATATTTATATAAAGAAGGATGGATTAAAGGAAGGTTAAACCAAATCCTTTATTGGAGGTGGGAGTGGGGGACAGGGAGGGAAAAAATATTTGAAAGCCTGAAAAGTTTTAACCCAAGATTATTAACAGAAAAAAAAGAGAGAGAGAGAGAGAAATTTAAAATAAATATGGGATAAATACATTTAACATAAAGAGTTGTGTATTCCTGTTTTCTTAGTATACCTGCAGAGTTGGATTTGAACATGACTCTTTTTTTTAAATGATAATATCCATTGATGTAATTGTCTGATACAAACTGACATTTCCCCAGCATCCCACCTTTGTTTTAAAACTATTAACAGACCTTGTTCACAAAGATATTTGAGACCTACTGGGTCTTCTCTTCACGGATGGTCAGTGATACCAAGAATGACCATAGAAAGGAGAAAATATGATCATGTATCTATATTTTGACAAAGAAAGACAACATTGATTAAATTCTTGCAATTGAGCAGAATATTATCAAAGATTCTCTGGCTCATTTGAAGAGGCTGGAATTAATTCATAAGGGAGAGGGTAGCTATAGGCTAGATTCCATGGGCAAAGGGAGAGACAAAATGCAGATTATGGTTTTAAAAAAATTAACTAGTGAATGGGATGTTAACCTCCAACTGGGGAAGTAATTGTATTATAATGGTGATGGAAAAAACTATCAACCAAAGAAATGAACCTGAACTGAAATGTTTCTAAATGGCAAGTAACTTTGGTTACCTTTTTGGTTTGCATGTGCTTCATTTTGTGCACTGCTTCCCCGTGCTCTACATGCTCCCGAGAAAGGAGAAAAGCGGATTCTGCAAGATTTGGTGTTGACACCTAATCCAGCTTTATCCACAAACAACTTATTTAAACATGCTCAAACTAGAATTCCACTGCAGCCAAATTCCTGCCTTCCCTGGTGGTTTCAAACCTAAGTACCTCACTTGGTGGATTCAATGATCAAAGGAAACAACTTTTAAATACCTTGTATGAAGCCTGGCACATTGCAGGTATTTTCAAAGTCTGATTTCTATTCTATCACCCTGAGCTACTGCAGGATGACTTTTATTAAAGAATCTGAAAGTAACAAGAAAGCTTTTGACACTACGCTAGTTAAGGAAACTTCTGGGCACTGAAGTTCAGTGACTCCACGGGAGTAGTGGTAAGAAATACATAATAGCAGCACTCTACCTCACAGGTTTTTGCCATGATTAGGGTACAAGAAAATCTGAGTGTTAGGGGCTTCCTCCAAGACATGCCCATGAGTACCGCTATTTAGGGAAGGTTCTGATGCCTTGAGCTTTAAGATGGTTTGCTGAGATCATAAATTATATTTTGAGTACAAACATACTGATATTTACTTTACCTATACGGGAGGTAGCTAAGTCCTTGTGTCCTCTTGCCCAATTGGATTTGTGTTTCAGGGCTTAAAGTAGAAGAAACTTACAATCAGAACAGTATGTCCTATTTATGATTTTGTTTTGGGAAAATTATGCTGGTGTATCCCATATAAAATAGTAAAGTAAAAGGTACCTTCTCCGTGTGTGTGTGTGTGTGTGTGTGTGTGTGTGTTTTAAATAGACTTTATTTTTTTAGAGTGGCTTTAGTTTACAGCAAAATGTAGCACAAAGTACATAGCATTTCCATATATTCCCATGCCTTACCCCAGACTCCCCACAATCCACATCCCACATCAGAGTGGTACATTGGTTAAAATCAATGAACCTACATTGACACATCATCACTTTTTAAAAAATAAAACGTAAGAATTTTTTGTTAACTATTTTTGTGTGTGTGTACAGCTCTAGGAATTTTAATGCATGTACAGATTCAAGTAACCACTATCAAGGTCTGTATATAGAATAATTCCTAAATAACTTCTTCATCCTATTCCCTTGCAGACATACCCTCCCTTGACCCCTAACCCCTGGCAACCACTGATTTATTCTCTATCACTATAGTTTTGTCTTCTCAAGAAGGTCACATAAATGGAATCATAAAGTATAAAACCTCTTGAGATTGGATTCTTTTACTTACTATAATCCCTTTGAGCTTTACATAAGCTTTTGTGTGCCTTAACAGTTTGTTCCTTTTTATTGCTAAGTAGTGTTCCATTGTGTGGATGTTCCACAGTTTGCTTATTCACCCATTGAAGAACATTTGAGTTGTTTCCAGGTTGGAGCCATTTAATAGAGGTGTCAGGGTACAAGTTTCTGTGTGAATGTGTTTTCATTTCTCTCGGGTAAATTTCTGGAGTGTGATCACTAGGTCCTATAGTATTAATAAGTGTGTGTTCAACTTTACGAGATACTAATGAACTATTTTCCAGAGTGTGAGTATTATTTTGTATTCCTAATAACCACATATGAGAATTATTGTTACTCTGCATTCTCACCAGCACTTGCTATTTTCAGATTTTGATTGGTTTGCTTGTTTTTTATTTTTTAGTTATTCTAATAGATGTATAGTGGTACCTATCATGTTTTTAACTTATGTTACCTTAATGGATAATGATGTTGAAAATCTTTTATGTGCTTATTTTTCATCCATACATGCTCTTTGTTGAAGTGTCTGTTCACATTTTTTAAATCCATTTTTATATTGTCTTCTTGGTGAAGTTACTGTTATCATTATGTCACGTCCCTCTCTATCTATTTAGCCATTTTCTGACTTTTGATGAGAGTGTTGGACCATGTGCATTTGATTATTCATATGTTTGGATTTAGGTTTACCACTTTATTATTTATTTTCTGGTCGTTACCTCTGTGTTCCTTTTCCTGCCTTCTTTTGGGTTTCTCCTTTTGGATTTCTCCAAGTTTGTAATAAGGATAGTGGTTTGGAGCTCAGCAAAAAAACAGAACCTATGACATTCTCCTGCCTATAACATCTGGGAAGGTGAAGACTTCAGAGAGGAATGACTTTTGGTGCATTTGCAGAGAACAAATTTTAGGTCATTGGTCTCCCAGAATCAGTAAGATTTCCATTATTTAAGATAGCAAAATCTGAAGAATCCTCCATCATTGGAAAAAATGCTATTGTAGATTGTGAGCATATATCAGCAGTGATTGATATGGACTGAAGACTCGAGTACTCCCTAATCATTCTGTATAAACCCCTGTATTGGCCCTTAAAATGACCCCAAGAAGAGACAATAATGACTTGGACTTAATTTTATGCTAACCAGATACATTCCTGGTACAGTTGAGTGTAGATTAAAATCCATGACCACTATCCTTGCTTAGTACAAAGAAAAAGAATATCTGACAAAAGCTTTGAAAGAAAATATTACCTTTTTATCTCTATATGTCTGGAAATAATTGTTCTGGCTATAAATTGTACCACCAAGATGTTATTATTTGTGAAGGGTTATTAGGGTACTTTGGAAATGGTAGGTACGTTTCTCAAATATTTTTGTTTTTTTTTTTCCTTGTTTGTTTTATTTTCCTCCAGTTCAACTCAATTGTTTAGTTCAATTAAAAATCATTTTCAAAATTTTGCCTTATACCAGGGGCCTTTTCAAGCACTAAAAGATAAAGATGAGTATATTTCCATGTTTTCATAGTATTTATTAACAGAGAAACATATATTTACTCACTGCATTGTTTTATTATCACTTGCAACAAAAAGTAGTGACCATCTCAAATGAGCTTAGGTGAAAGTGGAATTTATGGCTCATGGTCAAGGAAACTTTGAGTTTTGACCTTGCTTAAAGCGCTAGTGCTTTAGGAGGAACAAAAAAGGTCATGGTTCTTTTTCCCCCCCAATTTCTTGATGCTCCTTTGCTCTGTGGTGTCTCATCTTCAAAGCCCTTCTCTTTTCTTGGTAGGGATTACAATGACAGCTGTAGTATCACATGGTACTTTAAATGGTGCCTGAATGAAAAAAGGGAGAGCCTTTCCTAGAAGGTACTGAGAAGACTCAAATTGACCTGAATTAAGTCAGATAGCCACCCTTGAAATTAGAGAAAATTGAATGAAGAAAGAATGCTGCCCCACTGAAAGAAATGCTTGCCATAAACTACTAAAAACAAAATGCATTACAGAGTTACTTTAAATATTTGAGTGCATTATGGCTACGATCATAAATAATCCTATGCAAATTTTCAAAAGAAGCCCCGCCTACATATTAGTAGAACATCATCAAGAAAGGGACACATTCGTTATTTCTCAATGATGTATCCAAATGAATACTACTTCCAGAAATTAGGATTTTATTATTTTCCCTAGTTTCATGATAAGGCTAAATCTATCCTTAAACATGTCAGCTTTATATGTTCTATTTCAACATGCTAAGCAATAAGATACATCTGCACTTCATGATAAATATCAATATACTTATTTCAGTTTTGGATGGTTATTGCTTTTGCTTTGCTTATCTGATTTAAAAAAAAAATAGACCAGAGAACTTTACTTAGAAACATACTTTTACTGAATTGCCTTCCAAATACAAGTTCTTATTACAAGGAGCAATAGTGAATTATGTGAATGTCAAAGGTGAAGTGATTTTTTAAAATATGTCAGGGGTGGATTGGATTAATGTAATGCATTACGTGTGGACTGATGGACCATTGCTCACCAGGCCAATGGTATTGTCTTGTGAGAACATCTATTTAAGATGATTAATATGTGAATTTTTATATGGGATGTATAAAACATTGAGAATCCCTGAGCTTTTTTTTATATAATCATAGTAGGTTAAATGAAAAAAATCTATTTAATTCTTTCATGCCCATGTCTAACACACACACACACTAAACAGAAAGAGGAGAATGTAGGAATAAATCTTGTAATACTTTAATAAGTGTATGTTTTAAAATCTATGAAAAATCAAGAGAAAAAAGGAAACATATGATATTTTCTGTTCTGAAACATAGGAATAAAGGTGATTAATGGTTATTTATCAAATATCAAACTACCAACACAATTTGGAATAAATAAGTTTATCAATTAACAAACAAACTTGTGGTTTCCTAAAAGTTTGGCCAATGTAAAAGGAGGTAAAGGCATAAACGAGTTATACTAGTTAAGCCTTTGGCAAAGGAGTCAGCTTTTACTTGACATTATTTTATACTTTTAAAGCTTTATTTATAATACTTTACTCACATATGCATAAAGTCATACATTTGTTCTTGTTTACTCACAAATATTTAAACACCTCCTGTCAGCCAGGTACTGTGCTGATTGTTGAATATGAACAGAGACAAATGTCTTGCCCTCATAAAACTTACAAATTTATGAAGTACACCTTGTATTTTATTTTCTAGCAAAAGGATGGGATTCTGAATGCTCTATCTTTAAAATATTTTATTCATCCTCTATCAGAAGCAAGTTGAGCATGATCTTTCCTAATTAGTCATTATTAATTACCTGATGGAAATTCGAGTTTTGATATATTATTCTAGGGAAATATTCAAAAATCTCTCAAAAGCTTCTCATAAAACTTAAATCTCTTGTAAAAGAATAGCTGCATGATATTCTTGTCGAGTATCCATTCACTTCCGTGTCTGCTATGACCTGAACTTCCTAGCCTGTACACAGACATTATTGCAATTGTTTTTTGTTGTTGTATTAATATGAATGTTTTGGCATATATCTAAACCTCTTGTGCTTTATTAAATTCCAGGACAGTAAAACAGGTTAATTCTAACTTAATTAGAAGGTCTTTATATATCTTTAAACTATCTATATCACTGTGAATATTGATGTACCTATTGTGTTAACTATTGGCTCCCTCGCTCACTCTCTCTCTCTCTCTTTGTGTATGTATATGTGGAGGAAAGGGAAAGATTTATGTTATCATCAGATACTTTATATGCAGAAGTTAATTTTCATCTATGTATAATAAATCCACAATCCCAATAACAACCTTACACTGTTTCTTTGAGCATTGAAAGTTGTTTAAAATCTCACCTGCTTACTTAGCAATAGAGTTATACAGAAGGGATTAAACTCTCCCTCTGACTTGCATGACAACCTGTGACTCTCCTGCTCTACCACTGTGAGACATGCTGAATAAAGCAATTACATAAAAGACTTACCATGGGCCCCAGGAACTAGACACCCATGCAGTAAACATTATGTACAGAGCAGAAAGATCCCTGCTTTTGCTAAGCCTCTGTTGGCTGTGACTCTGACTTCTTTCTGCTGAGATATGACATAAGCATATGATACTGTCTCTTCTTCACTGACTTGCCTGTTATTTTAACGTTGTGTTGAAGTTTAATATTTATATAGAAAAGCATATTTGTCATACATCCGCAGATAAATGAATCTTCATAAACCTAACACAATTTGTATGAAACATCCAGATCAAGGCACAAAATATTACTAGTCTTCCATAAGACTTTCTTATGCTATCTTCCCTCATTTGTACCCATCACCAGAGCAAGCATTATCTGACTTCTGACAGCATAGGTTCCTTTTGCCAGCTTTTGTACTTCATGTAATTGAAATCGTATCATATTTGGCTTCTTTCACTTGACATCATGTTTCTAAGAATCATCCATATTGATGTATGATTGTACAATATTTATATTTACCATTGTGTTATATTCAATTGAATATATATGTGTGTGTGTGTGTGTGTGTGTGTGTATGTGGTGTGTGTATACATATATATGTTTATTTATCCAGTCTAGAGTTCATGGGCATTTTCGTAATTTCTAGCATTTAGCTATTATAAAGTGCTGTTATAACATTCTAGTACATATTTTTAAATTAATATGTCTGCACATTTCCACTGGGTATATACTAAGAAGTGGAATTTCCATGTCAGAGTGATCATATGTTAAGTTTTAGTAGATATTATAAATGGCTTTCTTTGAAATTGACCTTTGTTGTGTAAAGACTGGAGATAATTTCCAGCCCTTTCTTTCTGTTTTGAATGTACTGCCTTTCTCTAACAGCCTTCCTCTCGATCTTACACAATTCATTTCTTGCTTTGCCAAGTTCATAGTTCTAGGCCTTCAAAAAGGTTTCCATCTCATTGCATTCCACACCATTGAGTATCCTGATGATATAACTTTGGTTTTATAGATACATAAAGAATTTGCTCTCTCTCCCAATAATGGGTGTGTATGGAAAGCATTATATGCCTGAGCAAGAGGAATGAGACTGGAAAAAGCCTGTATGATGATTTACACACTTGTTTCGTTTTACAACAATTTCATTCACCTCCCAGAATCCCTTGCATCTTTATTCTTGGCTGGTAGGCAACAACTAAGCCTCAGAGGGAGTAGAGCTTGCTAGGTAAACCACCAAATTGCATGCTGGGTTGTGTCCCCACAGACGAGGAACAAACTCTGTAAATATCAGCTACTTGAATCTTCCTGCAATTGAATTTGGGAAGAAAAAAAAAATGCTTGAAAACATGCAGTGAGGGGCAGCTGGTTGTAAGTCACCTTTCATCATGTTTGAGGAAAGACTCCATCTTGGCAGGCAGGTAAAAGCATTGCAGAGTCGATTTTAAACCAGTAAACTGAAACTGAGGTAAATTGTCACTCCCATTCCTTTTAATTTCTGCTTCTTTTAATTCATATCTTAAAAAGTAAAAATAAATTCAATTGTATAGCAATAGCAATTATAAATTAAATACAACTTTACAATCTGACTTAAAACTTTACCTTATCAAGAGACAGACTAAAGTTGTGTTATCACACATTTTTGAGGAAGATGGAGATTAGTAAAATCCATTCTGTCCCCTCAGACAATTTATAATCTGTGGTAAATCAATGTTTTAGTGTCTATGTAACAAGTACCTGTTCAGATTAAAGCTGGGGTGTAAATGAACATTAGAAAGTAAAATACTGTGTCACAAGTGGGACACTCTTTCCACATAATTTCCAAAACTCTTTATATGAAAATGCCAAAAATGTTTGTATTTAATAAACATTGTCATTTAATTCAAGAGACGGTATATGTATGCCTTGGGATTAGGATGTCAACTATCTGGGCTCTAAATTTAGTTCTGTAGGAAAACAACCTATGGGGTGGCAAGAGGGATGCCATGTTTAGGTAAAACCACCACGATGCCTGATGTTTGATTCCTGCATACCAAGGCATTTCCTTAGCATAGATAACTCACACAAAGAAACAATGCCCATAGCATAGATAACCCCTAATAAAGATGTTTATCTTAACCCCCTAATGATCACGAGTTTCACAAGAAAGTCTGAGGCATTACCTACTTTTACCAAACAAAGATTGCTTTTGAAAGAATATTTCAAGAATATTTTTAAAGAAAAAGAATATTTTCTGGAGAGTGTCTCTCAGCCATCAGAGACATCACTTCTGTGTGTAAGTCCCTATTAAGTGTTTCTTTCTGAGAAACTGGATTTATCAGCCTCCTTCTTAGGCCTCTCAACTCCCTTGGCCTTCGGGGGTAGGTTTTCATATACCTGCTCACTGTGGAACAAGTTCCTTTAATTCTTTTACCTCTCTGATCACAGTTTCCTCATTTGTGAACTGGGGATATAATAATCTGCCTATAAGGTAATACATGTAACCAGTTTAACATAGTGCCTGGCACATAATACAACTACTAACAGCAATAATGATAATAATAATGACCAAAATGTGGAGATGTTCAAGTAGGGGACTTTTTTGGAACGCAGTCCTTGGCACAGAGTATGTGCTATATATGAGTGTATTATATGTCTCATATCATTTGTTTGTATGTTTTGTCATTATGATTTCTATTATTATAATTTTTGAAGAACAGCAACTATAGCTGGTTAAGAGGTCATCCTTTTTTGGGACATAGAGATTATCTCTCCTCCACAGGAGCAAGCTGAAGAAATAGTATTCACAGCTTGAAGTTTTATAGCATCCCTTCTTTTAAAACCAGGACTCTGGCAATTATGCCATTGGAATGACTTCAATTATAGTTATATTCCTGTTTCCACCACTGTGGTTTAGTCTACTCAATCAAAGAACTTTGTAGCCAAATTATAATAATAGTGCAAAAAAAGTTGTTGAACAAGTTCTATGAATTGAACACAGTATAAGTCTACACAATATAAATATTATATTAACATCAAATATTTCAGCTCACACCAGAAACTTGCAATGTTGGTATGTTTTGCATTTCTCAGAAGAGAAGATTGAGAATAGCCAGAGATTAAAAACTTGCCAAAACATTTGAGATTAAACCATATTGTTGTATTTAGAAATAATTTATCTGCTCAGTATTATTCCATTGGATACACAAGAGTTAGTTTATTCACCGCCTGACATTTGGGTTGTTTCCAGTTTGGGCCAATTATGAATAACACTGCTATAAAAATTCAAATTCAAGTTTTTCTATGTATTCATTTTTCTTGAGTATGCATTATAATAAGGGAAAAAATGCAAAAGACTACATATGATTTAATTTAAATGACATCTTGGAAAAGGAAAAGCTAGAGATGGAAAACAGATCAGTGGTTACCAGGATATAGGAGAATCATTGACTACAAAGGGGCAGCAAAGAGAATATTTTTGGGTAAAGAAATGATTACATATCTTGATTAGATTGTTGTGGTGGTTAAACCACACTATACGTTTGTCAAAATTCATGAAACTGAACACCAAAATCATTGAATTTTACTGTATGTAAATTTAAAAATCAATGAATAAATAAAAACTTTGCCAAAGGACAAATCACTAGGAAATAGCAGAGCCAGAAGCAAACTCAATGAGATCTCTCTATAGCCTATGTTAATTCCACTGTGAATACAGTCCTTTGTCAAATATTTATTGAGTTATCAAGAAAACTGCTGGGCGTGGTGGCACATGCCTGGAGGCCCAACTACTTGGGAGGCTAATGTGGGAGGATTGCTTGAGCCCTGGAGTTCAAGGGCGTGGTGTGCTCTCATCACACCTGTGAATAGCCACTGCACTCCAGCCTGAGCGATGTAGCAAGAACACTCCTTAAAAAAAAGAATTATTACCAACTGAATTATTATCATCAGTTTCCTCTATTTGTATTATAATGTCCAAAAGAAAATATTTTACCTTATATATCATCAGATAAAACCTGTCTTAATAAAAATGCTGTATCCCTATTCTCATTGTGTAAATCCAACTTAAGGGGCATCTGAAGTGTTACTTGTTTTCAACAGGAAATTGAACAAATTAATGCTTTGCATGTGCTAATTTTTTCCTTTAGAATCAGAACTTTTTTAACATTTAAAAATATTAATCAAATCTATTCTCGTATCCCCATCTGTTCCCCAAGTCAGAGTCTCTTTAAGATAGTAATTATGGCTCTAATTCTATAATGCTTTCCTCTCCAAGAATACAAGTTGATGTATGCACCATCTCTTCTTCTAGTCAATTAATCAATAAGCATGCACTGGCAGTAATCAGGATGGGGAGTCCCGTTAATACTAAAAAAGCTAATGGTCCTTTTCATCAAGAGCTGGTTAATCAGGAAATTATTTCTCCCTATAATTGATAACTATTATTATAATTCCTTAGAGATTTACTGAAATTAACAGGTTGAATTTCCCCTATTATGTTGAACAGCAATTTAGAAACCTAAATGATAAAATAAAAACATGGGATCAGGATGTAGCAATGTTTTCTATCATAAATTGTTTAGCAAATAAACATGTAGATTATTCCAGGCTCACATTACTTACTTGGATATTTAAAGCCACTTAAAAATTCAGAACTTACAAATTATCTATAAATACATTAAACTCTCAAAGAACCTGCAATATTAATTATTGGCTGGGGATTTCATTGGGCAAACAAATTATTCAGACAGAATAATGTGTGTTCTTGTTTGCTGTTTTTCCCCAGGAGGTAAAACAATAAATTCCAAACCTTAAAGTCACCAAATTTATTTATCTTCTGGAATAAGTACTTTTTTTTTTTCCTGTTCCACGGTGAACCCAAATGAACCCTGCAAAAATAAAATGCTTTGAAATTCATTGTTTTAAACAAGAGAAAATTCTTTCCTAACTAGAGTTCAAATATTGTGGTACAAAGATATTGACAGGGTCTTTTTCTCAATGACTTATGTTTGGATGCCAAAATATTTGAGTATGAACATGCTGGAATGAGAAAAAGGAATGTTGCCATCTTTTGAAGATCTGCTGTTAAAGTATCATAAGTTTGTAATCAAGTCATTTATTTATTCTTTCTAAAGATGTTTGTTGAGTACACACTGCCTACAGGATACAATCAAGAGACAAAATTCACTACGACTTCAGGGGATAGAAGATGTCAAAAGAGACAGAGAGCTCAGCAGGTCATCTCCAGATCTCTGGGGCTCAGATTGTTAATGTCCAAGCCAAAACTAGAACTCATTTTTTCAGCAATTTTCAGTAATTTTCCCATAGCACTTTGCTGCCACGAATAGGTCAAATTATTCATTCTAACAAAGGGCAGCTTCCATTTGAGCTCACTGTATACGCTGATAATTTGTTAAGTACTGTGATTTTGAGTGATTTTGAATATCCAAGCAAGCATAGCCAGTCTGGACGAGACTAGAGAGTCATTGCCGAGAGAAAGGAGTTGAGGATTGGAAGGAAACACAACTTGCAGAGGATATGGAGAAGAGCAATGACATGCTGTCTAACAATTTAGGCAGTGTTGCATTGTGAAAAATGATGAGGCATTTGAATCGGACAGTCCTATATTTAAATCCAAGCTCTGAGACTTTGTAGCTCTGTGACTTGGGGCAAGTCACCTACTATATAGGCACCACTGTTCCTTCATCTGTAAAATGGGATTAATATAACAATGAGTTCAGTAAACAGGAGTCGATTTAATATGTTAGCCGCAATAATCAGCACCTTATATTTACACATCTGAGGTAGATACTATTATTAACCCTCTGTTTCTTGTTGTTACTGTTGTTGTTGAAATTGAGGCTTAGTAACAATCTCAAGATTATGTAGTTGCAAAATATTGTTGATAACTTTGGAGCCCAGGCAGTCTGGGACAGTAGCTTCACTGTTAGACCAATGTACTATGCAAAGCAGAGGAGATTTAAGTGAGATAACAGATGTTACTACCTAGTAACACTGCTGGTGTACAGTGGACATCCAATCAATTGTGTAATATAATTAACAAGGAAGGTAATAATCTGTGTGCACAATGCATAAGAAAGTAAAAAAATTGGTTTTAGGGAGAATCGTTATAGTATAAAATTGATCCTGAATGTTCAGGGATAGCAGAAATCCCTCTTTTCATCTATATTAATGGTTGTCAACAGGGTGCAATTTTGCTCCCCCAGCCCCAGAGGACATTGGGCAATGTCCAGAGATACTTATGATTGTCACAACTATGGGGATGCTGTTAACCTCTAATGTGCAGAGGCCAGGGATGTTGCTTATTATCCTACAAAGTGTATAAATAGCCATTGCCCCTCATGGCAAAACATCGTCTGGTCTAAAATATCAGTGGTGTTGCTGTTGAGAAACTCTGATCTATGTCATCTCATAGTTTGAGTCTGTCATGCTGGGTTAGAAGTAGACTCTGTTTAAAAAAAAAGTTTATCCATTTTTATGTTTATCAGAATCATCCCTAAATTGTATTGACACATAATTCTACCAGGAATTCTAATTTTGAAGAATTGGACTTATCCCAGAAATCTACGTTTTTCAATGACTGTCACCTTCACGTAATTCTGTATGATAATTATGCATATTTATAGGGCACATGTGATGTTTTGATACACGTATACAATACATAATGATCACATTAGGGTATTTAGAATATTCCTCACCTCAAATATTAATTATTTCTTTGTGTTGGGGACATTTCAACTTTTCTGGCTATTTTGAGATATACAATAAATTATTATTAACTATATAGTCTCCACCCTGTGCTATTGAACACTAGAACTCATTTTTTCTGACTGTCTTTTTATACTCATTAACCAACCTCTCTGCATCCCCCTTCCCCCACAAACACATCCTTCCCAGCCTCCAGTAACTAACATTCTACCCTCTACTTCCATGAGATCAACATTTTTAGCTCCCACATATGAGTGAGAACATGTGACATTTGTCTTTCTGTGCCTGGCTTCAGGTAATTCTGATCTAGGTGGTCTCATGCATCCTGTTTTAGGTAGAAAACCTCCAGCTATAACTTTGCTTTATCTGCTACGGTGGGCTAGGAAGTTCACGGAGAAGCCAGCTTAATAATAGCTATCACCATAAACACTTAGCATGCTATGTTTTGCGACTCCTCTTGTTCCTCTCAGCCAGCTTCCGTATTAGACTAGCACCCTGTGGTCGAGGAGCAGTGACATATTATAGGCAAGGAAGTGTGAGATATGGTCTGACAAGGAGGTGCTAATAACTCTGCTGAAACGCAGAATTATTCCCTTCTCTCTGTGCCCAATGGGGAGGGAAGGGAGTGGAAACAGGTGTTAAAAGAATTCAGTGTGAAGCCAAAGTCTGTAGTAAAGCCAAGACAATATGTGCCGGGGAAAGAAGGGACAGCAACTGGCACAGTGAAAAAGAATATGGAGTTAGAATTACAGAGAGTTTAAGAGTTTTTAAGTGGCAAGTTTGGGGAAGGATCCCAGCTCTGTGCATATGAGTAACTTTCAACAGGTTACTTAAACTCTCAAAGGCAGTAGTCTTCTACTCTAGCTGCAAGTTAGAATCACCTGGGAGCTTTAAAACAGATACTAATATCTGGGTCCCACCACAGACCCATTAAACCAGTATCTCTGGAGATGGGTGCAGAGTATCAATTTTTTTCAATACGCTCGTGATAATTCTAATATTCTAATGTGCAGCCAGGGTTGAAAACCACCATTCTAAATATCATTTTCGTTCTTGTGGGAAAATAACAAAACAATTAGACGATACATGTAAGTATCTGAGCAAGAGATTTGGGGCTTAGTAAACTGGCCATAGATGTTAGTTGATTATCATTATTGTTCTTGCTATTGCTGCTGCTGTTATTGTCATCCTAGTTCTGTCTCTTGCCTTATGACCTCGAGTACCTTCTTTATGTCTGTTTCATCATCTGTAAAATGGGAATTGTAAGAGTTATAATCTAAAAATTTCTGTAAAAAGTAATAAGGTGATATATTGTATTATGGAGTATTTTTGCCAAACGATTCTTATAGGTATTCAATTTTTTCCCTTAAAAACCTCAGCATTAGCTTTCATTAAAAGGGAATGTGAAAATGTCCCTAATAAAGATTATATTCTAAGGTGCCAACAACCTAATAACATCATATTAAAGCAGTATAAAATATTTCATAAGATAAAATATTATTATTACTATTATTAGTATTATTATTATCCATACAAGGAACTGTGTGTGTGTGTGTGTATTTGTGTTTATCTTAATTTTCCAAACAACCTCAAGAGGAATTATGGTTCCATTTCATAGATGAGAATTGCCCACACAGTAAGTGGCGGAAGCAGAATGTAAACACAGAAATTTTATGTTGAATCCTTTCCCATCACCAATATCTTGCTATTAAGGAGATTAATGATCCATAAGATAGAGTTTGGTGGGCAACTAAATGCAGTACCATCCTCCTTAATTTCTTGGTGGGGGGGCAGGCAATCTGTGTGCTGGGATGGGGTTCTAGGAGGTTGAGGGAAGCATTCCTTCTTTGTGGTTGTGGTGCATGTGTCCATCAGAAAATGGCTGGAAACAAGGCACTAAAGTATCCACAAACACAGGGCCTAAAATCGAGACATAAATCACCTGCAGAAATTTCCAAGGCCAAGTGCAGGTACACTTGGCAATCTTATGTTTCCCACAGAACTGCAGATGCCAAATTTAATTAATGAAATGGAAAAGAAAGGATGCTAGACTGTAACCAGCTTTCTTGTTCTCAACATGACATCTCTGCTTTTTTTGTACTGTATTCACTGGCATGGCCCTTGGCTAATGGATTATATCAGGAACCCCTAGTTCAGAGGAATTCAGTGTCCTACCTCTCAGTGGGCTGGCATCCCAGAAACCCAGTAGGGCCTTCTTTTCACTATAACATATTATTCTCCGCTCTTTCATTCTCATCCTTGCCCTTAACTTTAAAATGATATTCATGACAACAGACAAATATGCTATGTATTATAACCATTGCAAATAATTTTATTTTAACTTGATTGGGATGGGAGAGAGTATTCTTATAGCTCTTTTCAAAAGGAAATGGAAGTCTTGGTGTCAAATATTCATGATATAGTCACCCAGATCCATAGAGATTAAGAAAATTTGAAAATAGATAGTATACTTCTACAGTGTCATATTTCTGAGGTCTAGAGTATTACTATCCATCTGTGTAATACCTCTTTCATCAAAAAGTGCTTTGATCCTTGAAATTACTCTGGGAGGAAGGGCAGGATCATAATCCCCATTTTTCAGATAAAGGAAATTGAGGTTCTGAGAAGCTAAGTGACTTGTTTAAGGTTATTGAGCTTAATTAGAGGAGAAAGATACAGTTAAAAATAACAGTGCTTACTTCCTGTCTGGAAGCTTGCTTGTCAGAAGTGATAGAGCAATAGTTTTTAGTCTTACGCCAAATTTTTTTTGCATGCTGGTCTAATAAAATGGAAAGTAGTGTTAACCTGGCTTTTTAAAAATTTCCCATTTGAGAGAAAGACTAGGGAGGTTGCCTAGTTATATGCACATCAATTATTCATCTATTCTTTTCTTTCAAAAAGAAGGATGACGCATTAGCCAAAGTAAATAATAGCATGGTACTCAGAAGTGAGAAAGAGATATTAAGCTGTGACTCCCGCTGTTTTAAAATGTTCATGTCTTGGTTCCATGTTTTTTACTTGCCCTTCATTGGTACATAGATGCTTACATTTTTAACCTTTCATATTTTGAAAATGTTTGAATTTAACAGCCGTTTTCCACGTCGTAAATAGCCTTTTAAAAATATATATACTAAACCTGATTCTTGGATCTCTAACAGCAGACCCAAGAAACAGATTCCCAAGGATGATAAATGGGCCATCTGATCAAACCAACAGGTTCACAAAATTAAAATGGGAAGTAGGAAAAATATGAAGCAAATGCAGGAAGCAATTATTTCCACTCTCTGAACTTGACAAACACTTTTGAAGGAGGGTTCCATAAATACAAAAAAAAATCAGACCATTTGGCGTATGGGATAAATATCATATCTTTTGTGTGATCATTATAGTTTTGGCCCCGGCATCTCAGGGAGTTCTCCAAATACTTTGGATGTGTTACTTCTCTTAACTTTCACAGTAAACTTCTGAGGTTGTTGGTACTATTATCCCATTTTACAGAGGAGATGATATTTGGAACTTGGGGTTGTTAATGGACTGTTTGCATTTTATTCCCAGCTCTTTTGTTCTTAATATAAATGGACTTTGATCCCCCAGAGATATCAGCAGCTTATGTGCTTCATGTGATTCGTATTTCCCACATATTTTATTTTTTAAGCTTATTCCTATATTTTGTTTCTCCCACACTGCTTTCTGAGGGTATGTATCTGCAGTGTGTATGGGGATCATACCCCATTTCAAAGATATTTTGAAAGAATAGGAAAAATTTGAAGATCAGTCCTTATAGTCTTTCTTGTGTCTGTGTCTGCCATAAAATATTCATTGAATGTTCTTCACATACCAGTCTCTAGGCTGAGTCATGGTAAAAAGTAACCAGACATAATTTTTAATTTCCCTGGACCTTAAAGTCAGCTAAAATTAAAAAATAAAAAAATAATAATAATGTTTAATTTCCCTATTATAACAATCATCTGTATATAAAACATGGCAATTCAAAAAAAATCATTTATTTAACCCACAAACTTTTAATGAGCACTTAACAGGTGGAAGTTATGGGACAGGCCCTTTGATTACAGAGAGTGTGTTTTCTTCCCTTCTAGCTCTCTGGGGAGCTAGAAACACATTTTGTAGTTTGTGTGTACATGTCTTTTGGGGAAAGTATTGAGATGTTCATAGCTAAAATATATTTTACCATAATCATCTATTTCTTAAAGTATAATGCATAAATATGAGCAGGGCATTTCAAACAAATTAAATAATGAGGGGGAAAAAAAGTACAGAAATATGGATGACACAGAAGACCTTGGGGAAAAAAATAACTTCTGAGCTGAGTCTTGAAGTTCTAGTGATGTGGTTCTTAAAGTGTGGACCCTAGACCAGCAGTGTCAGCATCAACTGGGAATTTGTTAGAAATGGTAAATTTGGGGTTCCGCCCCAGACCTATTGATTCAGAAGACTCTGAGGGTAGAGACCAGCAATCTGCACTTTAACATGTCGCGATGTGTACACTTGACTGGATAAGGGGTACCTAGACATTTGGCTAAACATTATTTCTGGGTGTGTCTGTGAGGTTGTTTCCAGATGAGATTAGCATTTGAATCAGTGGACTCAGTAAAGCACACAGCCCTCCTGATGTGGGTGCGCATCTTCCAGTCTGTCCAGGGCCTGAACAGAACAAAAGTTGAAGGAAGGAGGGATTTGCCCCCTTTTTCTGCCTGACTGCTTTTGGCTGGGACATCACTCTTCTCCTGTCCTTGGACTGAGACTTACCCCAGTGGCAGCCTGGTTCTCAGGCTTTCACACTCAAACTGAACTACACCACTGGCTTTCTGGGCTTCCAGCTTACAGATGGCAGAATGTGGGACTTCTCAGTCTCTGTCACCAGATGAGTCAATTTCTTATAATAAAACTATCGCTATATAGACAGATAGACATAGATATAGATACATATGTTTCTCTATTTCCAGTTCTGTTTCTCTGGAGAACCCAGTCTAATACACAAATTCTTTGGGTGACGCTGATACAGGCTAAAATTTGAGAACCGATGGCATAGTGGGCATCCACAAAGCAGAGCTTAAACGACTGCAAACTGTGTCACTCCTCAGATTGCTCATCAATAAAATAACACCATATGTTTTGGCTGTTGTTAGAGTCAAAGCTGATACTGTAAATATAGTTCTTTAGTTCAGACCTCTCCAAATAATAATTCCATATGTGCTATGTTAATATATTGGTTTCTATATATGATATTATACATAGCATATATATTATGTTTTATTAAAGAAACATCTAAGAAAGTGTAAATATAGATGAATGAGCATATGAACATATATTTATATATACACATGCAGATTGCAAAATAATAATCTAAATATGTATTTCTCCTTTCAAAAAATAAATGATTATAAGGCTGTACACCTTTCCTACTATAAGGATATTGTCAAAAAACCTAGATAGCTATTTTGAAGAAAGAAATAAAGAAAGGGAGGAAGAAAGAAAGAAAGAAAGAAAAGCAAATATAGCAAAATATTAACAATTGTTGAATTTAGTCAATGAATGTTTATTTGCCATTCTTTCATTACTTCTGTATTTTTGATGGTTTTCATAATAAAATCTTAGATAGGAAAAGGCCTATTAGTTTCCTCTTTGGAAGCTATCTCCAGAGTATTTTTGTATGATATAAAAATCAGATTCACTACCCCATTTTGTACTTTATTTCTTTATCAATAGTAGCTCTAAAATGGTTTTTTTGGCAGTTTTCAAGCAATGAAATATCCACACAAGTCACACATTCCAACTACTTGGGGAATTCAAAGGATACATCATCAACTACTTATAAAGCAGTGATTTCCTAACTTTTGACTTCAAATTAAATCATCAATATAAAAAGTTACTAATGTCCAAATCTTACCCAGAAAGATTCTAATGTATTCAGTATGGTGTGAAACCTAAGTATTGCTTTCTTTAACCTTCCCAGGTTATTCCAAAGTACACTCCACATTGTACAACATTGGTCTAAACACTGAATGCAGCGGCTATTAAAATATGAAAAAGTGGAATACCTCAATGAAACACTAGCTTCTTGAAATGACATTCCAAAGTGAGAGTATAGGTGCTTCTTGGAAGTAGGATGGGTCTGGCCAAGTGGAAAATGAGGAAGGGAGGCCATTCATTCAAGAAATGTTCATTGACTTTAAAACAACAGCCATATCGTGTTATAACAGTTCATTCTCTTCTGTATAAAACATTAAGTAGAACCAAAAATGGTTCTACAAGGAATTGCTATGTGTTAAGCATAAGAAGCTTCATCAGGTCCTCATCTTCCAATCAAGTTAAATATCTAGAATAAGAAATAAAAACAATTATTACGGTTTAACATAGTATTGATTGATTTTTGATAAAACCCCGGGTTGCAGATGTTTCTACGTAATCAGCTCTAAACAACTCTAGAGAAGAGAATCCTATATTTGAACCTGTATTTCAATGGAAATGAATGGTCCAATTCAGTTAGTGAGTAATTTTAACAAACTATACCAGCATTTTAATGGAAAGTTGTTGAGAGGGAAGATTCAAGACAGAAATAAACCTTTAGGGGACCAAATGCTAATTGTTTTCTTTCCGTGTTATTTTCTTAAGATGAATGTGTCTTGAGTTCACATTCATGTCTTTTCTGTATGCCAGGTTCTGTGGAAGCCACTAAAAATAAGTTCGTATTTATGAATCTATTAGAGAAATGCTGCAACTTATTAATTTTGTTAATTTGGTTTTGTTTTTGAGAACCATTAGAACTAGAGGAAAAGTATAAAAAGGCTACCCAGAACTTTATTGCCTATATTATTGCTCTTAATTATCCATAATAAAATTTGCTGAAGTATGTTTGCAGAATACCTGAGCCTAAGGAATTTATAAGGAATAGAGATTTATTTCTTACAGTTTTGGAGGCTGTGAAGTCCAAGGACGAGAAACCCACACTGAGTGAGGGCCTCTTTGCTGTATCATCCCATGGTGGAAGGCAGAAGGGCAAGAGAAAGCATAAGGGAGAAAAAGGAAAGGGGACCAAATGCATCCTTTTATCAGGAGCCCACTCCCAGGATAACTAACCTACTTCCTTGATAATGGCATTAACCCATTGATGAAGGCAGAGCCTCTTAAAGGTCTCATCTCTCAACACCACTGCATTGAGGGCAAAATTTCCAGCACAAACTTCGGGGGACACATTGAAGGGTTAGCATTGCTCAGAGGACACACATCTGATATAAACTAATTGTTCATCGTATAATTTGACATTGGTCATACGCATACAACATTAGCTCTCTGTCCTTACGGTTTTTTTCCTATAGCTTTATTTCCCCTGAATCTTAAGATTCTGAACAAAATGCAGTTGAAACATTTTAGTATTTATAGTGACTTATTTTACCAAAATTATTAATACTTCATTTAAAATTAATAGAAAGGTACAGCTTTGGATAGTTTTACACCAGCCATTCACACATTCTGCTTTCCTATCACACTCTTAGAAGATCTGATGACACTAGAAATACCCACACATGTTTAAAAAACTTCTTGTATCCTGGAAAAATATAAGAAATTTTTGAAAGAACAGAGAAATTAATTCTGAAAATATGACCTTAAGGATCAATCTTAAGCAATGCTTTCGGCTATTTTGGGAGAGGCATAATTTAGAAAATTAGTAGTAGAGGGGAAAGTAGAATGTATATAAAAAAGGGGAGAACATCACAGTTTTAAGAGGCTACAGAAAAATTTCACTCATTTATTCATTAATTTATTCAAGGTTATTGAAGAACTCCTCTTGCCAGACATTAAACTAGATGGTCTTAAAAAGGTTGTCAAAGCCATGAGCCTGAAATCTGCCACAAGACATGTTCTTTTCATAAATATTTACTGAGCACCTAGTATGCATTAGGCATGAGAAGGTAGAAAGTCTCTAATCTTCATGTCTTAGAATCTTCACTTCTATGTCTCTCACTTCTATGCCTGTGCCCAATTCTGAAAGGGCACAGGCATTTCCAATAGAGCAACAGATAAAATTATGATATTTGACATTTTTCAAACCAATTCCGGGAGGACTGGATATGTCAAAAACGATCCCAGAAAAGTATTGATTAGTTCTGCCCCTAAAGATTTCTAGGGAAGGGATGTCTTGAGTGATTCAATTATCCCAGGTATAGTTTATTTATTTTCCTTTTTCCACTTTTCTTCCAGTGTCTTGCCATTCTTGACTCTGTAAAGTAACCCACTTTTAATCTTAGCGTTCAGAAGGTTAAGAGGAGGAAAGAAATATGAGACTATATCTAGGGTAATTTTGCCTGTTGGAAGGATTTTAACACCACATGTTCAATCTTGATTCACTGAACAAATATTTAATTATAATAATAGCTAACATTTAATATGTAGCTACTAAGTGTCACACAATTTACATGCTATATTAGCTTTCTATTGCTGTGTAAAATATGACCATAAACTTCGTGGCTTAAAGAACACCCAGAAAGCAGCTCACAGTTCTATATAGGTCAGCTAAGCAGACTGGGCTGGGTTCTCTGCTGAGTTCTGACAAGGCTGAAATCAAGGTTTTTGCCAGGGGGGAGCTCTTACCCAGAGACTGTGGGGGAAGATCAGCTTCCAAGTTGATTCAGGTTGTTAGGAGAATCAAGTTCCTTCTGTGCGGACGTAGTTATGAAGTCCCATTTCTTTACTGGCTTATAGCTGAAGGCAGTTTTCTACTCCTTCAGGCCTTCAGAATTCCTTCTCACAAGACCCCTGCCACCTTCAAAGTCAGCAACAGGGCATCAAGTTCCTCTCATACTCTAAATCTCTCTGACTTCTCCTTCTGCCACCATCAGGAGAAAACTCTGCTTTTCAAGAGCTCCTGTGAGTTAATTAGACTACCGCAGGCCCCATAATCTTTAAAATAAAATCAACTTAATTACACAAGCAAAATTCCTTTGTCATGTGCGATAACGTAATCACAGGGTAGTACCAGAGGGCAAAGGCCAGAGGGGCCATATAGATTATTGTCTACCACGTATGTTTTAACTCCAATCTTCCTTAACAACTCTATTTAAAGTTAGGGATCACTATTCCCAATTTTCAGAAAGTTTGATGTCCAAGAGCACACAACTATTACGTACTATAGCAAATAGTTTGAAATCAGGTCTTTCCAACTCTAAGTTGCTATTTTTCTATAATTCTGCAATCAAAAAAAGTTTCTGAACACCTATTCTGTGTTATGATCTATCAATGAAAAGATGAATAATGCCTTTCCTTGCCCCTCAGGAGCAAAAATCAAAACAAAAACAAAGCACACACACCCCTCCCCCAAATAAGCAGTTTCTTTTTTATCCAATCAGTAATTAAATAATTCCTAATATTTACTTGGTACCTTTTTAAGGGCTTTGCATAAGTTCATTCATTTAATCCTCACAATAATCCCCTGAAGTGACTGTGATTATTATCCCCAAAGGCAAACTACTTGCACCTGGCAAAGTTTAAATTCCGTCATAGGCACATGGACTCCAGAATTCATGCTTATAACCATGATATATACTTTAACAGAATGATCAGTATTTAAGTTCTACATTTAAGTGTCATGTCAGAGAATGCAAACAAATGTTACACACACCATGTTATATTTTGTTTTACAGTGTAAAAATCAACTTTATGTTATGTTGTAAAGTTAAAAGTTCATTATTCTCAATGTTTATTTAGATTTGAGGATATCCTAAAATATCTATTAGTTAGATAGTTAAAATCTCTTCCTCTTCTCAGGACAAGGGTTCCTGCTTTGGTGCTGTTTTGAACAATTGCTCCACCTGGGAAGAAAGATAAGGGCAGGCATCCATTTTAGGGCTGCCCCACCCTTAATCCTATCCAGAGCAACTGCTACACTTGAGGAGGAAGGGAATGCTTTATCAATCTGGGAATTTCCCAGCACAGACATGATAGGATTTAGAAAGTGACCTGGAGTAACCTGAGAGTAATTACTATGCCATTAGCTTGAATCTGCATTGTGGTTCACCTCGCCAAGGTGGGCTTTTGGAGAGGGAGCTCTTATAAACAGATGGAATTTTGAGAACACCTGTTCATCATTTGATAACATCCCACACCTCCCGAAAGCCCACTCCCAGACACAATAAATTGCCACTCATGTGAAACTGCTTCCTGCCTGGGGTTACTCCATCATATTGGCCCTGCTGGTGATTTTTCCAAGATAATAGTCTGAATTTGACATTTTGGTGTGTCTGGTCATTCTTTGGCCAAGAGCACCACAAAAATCAAGGGCAGACTGCCACCCTGACATATTGGGAGCTCTGACAATGCTGGGCTCACATTTTTGATAACAACAAGCCACTGGAGCTGAGTAGTATTCCCCTACCTTCCCTTAGATAGAAATCCTCTCTAATTTGCCATATTTCTCACCACTCCCTATTGTCTCCATGTATTAAAAAATACAGTTACCAATAAATACCCCAACTAACACTGTGGTATTTTCTTATAGTAGAGAAATATTTTTTTCTGAACTTATTAAAAATGAAATATTGACGATAAATTAGGATTTGGACACAGCAAACACTAAGTAAATCCTCGTCCCTTAATTGTGTTAACTGCCTGATGGTTGGAAACATTTACATCTTCTGCAACCTTTGTGTCACCTAGATAACCATTCTTTAATTGACTTGAGAAAGTCTGTATTATCCTCAAGTGAAAGAGAATATTGGAACAGGTGCTAAAATTGTAGGATTTGAGTGGGACAAAAGAGATTTTTAAAATCTCATGTCTATCTACTAGGAGGAGGAAACAGGCATTCCAAATGTAATTGTATGTTATTGCATCTATTTTTAAATTTAACTTTACATTTGAAATATTAAATTTAAATTGATGATTACTTACCTCATCTGAATCTATGATGATGTTTAACCATTTGTCTCTGCAATGATTCTTTGTGAATTAATCAATTCCCTTACATATCCTCCTTTATTTCTAACATTTATGTTTGATAATCTTTCCAGAAAACATTTTGTCCATAACATTTGGGCCACATTCAGGGAAAACAGAACTCATAACCCAGTGGAAAATCAGTAGGCTTTATGCCCGAAGAGCCCACGCATTTGTGTTAGATAAATGTCTCCCTACCTGGTTTTTGTTCAGCCCATACAGCTGTATAAAACCTCACAGCAGCCACGTCTGTATTCAGCCACAACTCTTTGTGAAAGGGACAGCTTGAGAAGCTATTAAAAACACATTGTTACTATGAGTATTTTGTTCCTCTTTGCTATATAATAAGCTGAGAACTACAGTAGGTGAGCATTCTGTGGGGAAGACTGCTGTTCCTTTTATTGACTTTATGGCCACATAAACTAATAGAAAATGCATTTTATATCACACAGGTGAACTCAATCACACTGAACTCAACAGGATGGAATATTTTCCCTACATTTAAGTTGTAAATGGCAGGTTGGTTTACAATAAATATCTGGGACAATAAAATGTCACTTCTTGATAGAGTTTTATTCTAAAAAATGCCTATGCTGTAAATAATATTTTAAATTTCTGACTATGAAGCTAATGCTCATTATAGAAAATTTGCAAGTTTTTAGGAAGTATGTGGGAAAAGTAAATATGCCTATAATTTTACCATCAGAGCTGTCAATATATACATAATGTGAATTTCTTTTTTCATATCATCTATGCCTAGGCGAAGATATTTATGCCATTACTATTTTTCTATAAAATGCACTATTCATATACATGAGATTTAATGATTTAACCTAAATTATTCAGCAATTCTTTTTGAGGCAAAGATTATCTCTTTATCTCATCCCATTCTCCTCTCTCTTCTTTCCCTTCTTTTCCTTTCTATTTCTGTCTTTCATTTTATTTCTCTTAGAAAATATTTACTCTGATTTCCATTCACCCAGGAAACTCTTAGTGTGCTACTCTATTTCCTTCCTTGAGATGAAATTCTGGATACAGAGTTACTAGTAACAGGCTGTCATTGTTACTCTTCTTCTTGTTTGTAGCAATAGTGTTGGGTAGATAGGTAGGATCTCCGGCTCTTCTTAGGACAAGGGCTCCCTGTTTTGGTGCTGTTTCAAGCAGTTGCTCCACCTGGGAAGAAGGAAAAGGGCGGGTACTCCATTTTGGTGCTGTTCCACCCTTAATCCTATCCTGAGCAACTGCTACACCTGGGGAAGGAGGGAACGCTTTATCAATTGAGGAATTCTCCAGCCCAGGCATAATAAGATTAAGAAAGTGACCTAGAGTAACCTAAGGGTAATTAATATGCCAGTAGCTTGAACCTGCATTGCAGTTGACCCCCTCCCCCACACTCAGGTGAGCTTTCTTAGAGGGAGCTCATATATGCAGATGGAATTTTGAGGACACCTGTTTATCATTCAGTAACATCCTACACCTCCAAAAAGCCCTGACCCAGACTGGGCTAATAAAAGGAAACAATCTAAGAAGTCAGGAGTAAGTAAGTGAGTGGATCAGTGAGTGAGTGAGTTGTTCTGTCTCTTTCCACTGGCAGAGACAGACCAGTTTTATTCTACAGTAAAGAGCTGCTCTTGTGAAACTGCTCTCTGGCCATACCACCCTGAGCATGCCAGATTTCACTTGGAAGGTAAGCTGGTTTGGACCTGGTTAGTACTTGGATAGGAAACCAAAGACAAATACTACAATGAGAAAAATAGCTTTAAACTGAAAATTGTTCTGAATTAGATTTTTATATATGTATTCACATATTTAACACTATTATTTGGGGCTTTAAAATACATCCAAATATTCACATACATAGAATTTTTACATCATATTTTAGTCTATATCAAAAATACTCTGTAAAATTAATTAGATAGTTTTTGCTAGGATGACAATATAATTTATAATCTGAGAAATTTTGAGAGTGAAAGGGTACACAAGAGTTTTAGGCATGCAATATTAGAAAAAAAAAGATAAGCCAGTGAAAGGGGCCACTGTTATTAATTATACCAAGAAAATGGACATAAACCAAAACTATCTCAGGGAGACCAGGAAGAATGAGCTCTTTAACTTTTGCCTAAAATACCATACCATGGCCTTTGCTTTCTTAGGTTTCTATTTTTCAGTGTGAGAAAACAAGCAATTGAAAAGCCATAAAAGACCATTTTGGCCACCCACTTAACCATTTTATTTCAAATAACCCAGCCAGCATTTCGTTTTTCCTGAAAAGGACAATTTGTAAGAAGGGGGTGATTTATAATGATTTTACTTTCAGTACAGCAGCAATTCTCAACTTTATTATTACCTAATATGTCATGATGAATTAGAGAGGGAAAAGGGGGAGTTACAGATAGTAAACAATAGATTGTGAATAACCTACGAATATCTATTATACTATTTAGCTCATTTCAAAAATGCATAATGAATGTCTACAGAAGGGTGTCGATCATGGGACATTATGTAGCAGGTGTGTTGCTAGGGTTGGAGGAGGGAGATATTGTTAAGAAACACTGGCCTAAAACAGATAAAAATCTGCATTCAATGGCTTATATCTAAGGTCCTTTAAACTCCAACCCCATTTATGTTTCCTGATTTGTTTCTCATTTCTCCAAACCTAATTCTTAAACTCCATCCAAAATTATTTATACCTTTGCCTGCTTCTCTCCTCTCCCCTTTTATTTTTAATTTGCCACATCCAAGTTTTGGATGAAGATCACCTCATTAGAACTTTATCCAATTTCCTCAATTTCTTTTTTACAACACTTACTACCCATCACCCCCTCACACCCAGACCTACACACATACACACAAACACACATGCAAAAGTCATGTGAGAGACCCAGGGTCTATTGTTCAGACCTTGCTGAAATTTCCAAAACAGGTAAGTAATGACACACACATGCAATAAAATCCTGCAAAAATGATTACCTTATTGATGGAAGTTAGGTTATTTACATTTTGTTTCCATCATAAAATATTTCTTTTTTTCTTTTGTTTTTAAATTTTTTAAATTTCAGTATATTACGGGGGTACAAATCCTCAGGTTACATATATTGTCTTTGCCCCAGCCAAGTCAGAGCTTCAAGTGTGTCCATCCCCCAGATGGTGTGCACCGTACCCATTAGGTGTGAATATACCCATCCCCTCCTTTCCCCTCCCATCTGCCCAACATCCAGTGAATGTTACTACTATACGCACACTTAAGTGTTGATCGGTTAATACCAATTTGATGGTGAGTTCACGTGGCGCTTGTTTTTCCTTTCTTGTGGTACTTCACTTAGTAGAATGAGCTCCAGCTCTATCCAGGATAATACAAGAAGTGCTAGACCACCATTGTTTTTTATAGCTGAGTGGAGCTCCTCAGTCAGGGTCAAGATGGCGGATGAGAAAAACGGCCAGCCAGAGCGTTTCTGGAAATAAGGCAGATTTTAGAAGAAAGTGAAAAAAATAAACAGTCAAACCAATATAGATCAGATGAGGGCCGGTAGGAAGGGTGCCTGAAACTGCAGGAGATGCCATGGGAAGTTGCAGAGGAGAACTGGAAAGAGAAAGGCCCCCGAGAGGCTTGGAGACCAGCGACAAGGGTAGGTGGAGCAGTTAAATTCCCCCTCCCTTGCATCTCCGACTGCTCGTGGGCTCCTGAGCGGTTGGAGAGACCTGCCAACACCAGTCCAGAGACAGCTGCTGCGAGAGCAGTGAGCCTCTTTGGGACAGGGCACCAGGCTCCCAGCTCCCTCAGGGCACCTCCCACCCTACAGACCCGAGCCGACCAGCAGGCGCCATATTGCTTCATTCTCCCCTTCCCCTTCCCTACCCGAAGCTGCTGAGAGAGACAATTTAGCCACCACCCAGAGGCATCTGCAGGGAATGGGACCTTTACTTTTGGGGCCCTACAGCAGACTGAAGGGTACTCAGACTGTGAGTTCCCTACCCACCAGTCCTCCCAGGTGCTGTTTGCCTGGTGACTCCAGGAGAGCTGGGTAAATCCTGAGGTGGAGAGACATCAATCCAGCTTGGGCACCCCATGGGTGACTTGAGACCAGCACTCCTCTCCCTGGCAGGGTCAGGGATTGATCTCTGGGGCCCAAGGGACAGGCCTGCAGAACAGATCCCATACACCCAAGTCTCAGTTGCATAGCCTGGGGACACAGAATGAATATTCGTGAAAGAGTCTACTGAGGTGTGTGTGCCTTCAGGGATAGATCAGCGTGCTTGAGGGCCAACCCTCCTCCCAGCTCAGGCTGCCATCCTGGGCAGGGAACCTCCCAGCCTTCATCATAGCCAGGGGAGATCTGCTGGCTTGAGGTCCTGCCTGTCGGCAGAGGCCAGGGAGAAACTTCAGAATAGGGGAGGGTGGAAAGGAGGGAGGCCTGCTCCAGACTGCAGGTCTCAGACAGCCCCACCTGCATACATAGACTTTTTGCCTGAGTGGGGCCATTTCAGCCCCTCCCTGGCAACTTTGCCCAGAAGCAGAGAATAGACCTTTGACCCCTGTTAACAGCATTTGTGGAGCTTGAGGTCAGGCTCACCCAACCCAGCTCTGCCCAGCCTCACTCCCCCACCTACCCCACTGAGGTGGACAATAAGGACACACCTGGGAGTCCCAGGGCCCCACCCACCACCAGAGTCCCTAGAGTGCTTCTCCAGAGGAAGAAGAGCTGGTTACAAGACCGAAAAAAAAAACTCTGTAGCCTGCTCCTCCCAGCAAGCACCACCTACTGACAGGGAGGTCACTCTGCACACCCTTTTACTGCACCTACTGACTCATCATAAAGGGTGTGGTCAAATCTCACCCACAAGCACCACCTATAGGCTCAGAAACTAAATGGGGCATGTCATTATCCATACAAAAATCTAAAGGTAGCAACAGCTAATCCAGATGGGAAGGAATCAGCAAAAGAACTCTGGAAGTATGAAGAATCAAATGGAAAGCACGCCTCCTAAGGGGAACACCAGCTCTGTAGCAATGGACATCAACCAAATTCAGAACACTAAAAGAGAAGAAGAATTTCAAACATGGATTGTAAGAAAATTCAGTGATATGCAAGAGAAAATGGATACCCAACTGAAAGAAACCACACACCCCAAAAAAATTCAGGACTTGGAAGAGAAATTCACTAAAGAAATTGAAATATTAATGAAAAATCAAACAGGACTTCTGGAAATGAAGAATCTATTCAAGGATTACAAAACCCAGTGGAAAGCCTCAAGAACAGGGTAGATCAAACAGAAGAAAAAATCTCAGGGATTGAAGATAACACCGTTCAATTAAATAAGTCAGTTGCAGAGATAGAGCTGAGAAATAAGAGAAAAGAGCAAAGCCTATAAGAAATGTGGGATTATGTGAAGAGGCCTGATGAGGGTGAAGAAGAAAATACACAAGGGTTGGATAAGCTATTTGAGGGTATAATAGAGGAAAATTTCCTGGGCCTTGCTAAAAATCTAGATATCCAGGTACAAGAAGCTCAAAGGGCCCCTGGGAGATTCATGGCAAACAGGAAGACACCACGACACACAGTCATCAGACTGACCAAAATATCATAAAACATTTTTCAATGAGTAGAATGGGGATACCTAAGTAGCAGAAGTGGAAAACAACTATAAAATTTCTTTCTTCCATAACCTTATATTTTACACAGAATTGCTTGGAAGTCCTGCCATTTGGCCTAAGTTCATGTCTTCAACTGATTTAGAGTAACCCTTTATATCATTTTTGCTTTTAGCTATGAACATACTCTGATAAAATCCTAGAATCAGATACACAATTCCAAATATTTTAGGTTCAAGATTAACATCCTGATTTCAAAGATGCTAAGTTGTCTCATAAGTGTTTAGAGGCTGCTATTTCACATTGTTGTAATTACGAAGGTATGGCCGGGCACAGTGGCTCACGACTATAATCCTAGCACTTTGGGAGGCTGAGGTGGGAGGATTGCTTGAGGCCAGAAGTTCAAGACCAGCCTGGGCAAAGGTGAGATTCCGTCACTACAAAAAATAGAAAAATTAGCCAGGCATGGTGGTGCATGCCTGTAGTCCCAGCTACTCCTGAGGCTGAAGCAGGAGGACCGCTTGAGCCCAGGAGTTGGAGGTTGCAGTGAGCTAGAATGAGACCACTGAACTCTAGCCCAGGTGACAGAGCAAGACCCTGTCTTAGAAAAAAAAAATGGCCCCTGAAAAACTGAACTGCAAAAGCCACCCACATCTCACCTCCATCTTCACTGATTTGTCATATTCTTTTTAATCTGGGAGAGAAAATAATAAATGGGTGGTAACTGTTATTATGTATTATTATTATTTGAAACTATGTGTTATTTTAAAATTTAATTATATTTTTATAATAATCAATGATGCAATAAAAATTCATTATTGGTCTTAACAGTTTCATTCTGGATCATTTTTCAGACTAACTTTTTCATCCAGAAGTCACCTAGCCTGTTCGTAGTATCTTGAATTTGATTCATGCATCAACTAATTGCATTAAATATTTCTAATTATTGGTGATTTGTTAGTTTTTCTTTTCTGGAAAGTATATATTGATCAGGTTTTCTAAGTGATTGAAGAACTTATATATATCTTTGCCTTGCTGTTAATTTGAATTAAAATTTGTGAATACAACTTGGGATCCATAACTTCTGCATCAGAATAATCAAAAATGTTACGGCCAGGCGCGGAGGTTCATGCCTGTAATCCGAGCACACTGAGAGGCCGAGGCAGGCGGATGATTTGAGCTCAGGAGTTCGAGACCAGCCTGAGCAAGAGCAAGACCCCGTCTCTACTAAAAATAAAAAGAAATTAGCTAGACAACTAAAAATATATAGAAAAAATTAGCTGGGCATGGTGGCGCATGCCTGTGGTTCCAGCTACTCGGGAGGCTGAGGCAGAAGGATTGCTTGAGTCCAGGAGTTTGAGGTTGCTGTGAGCTAGGCTGATGCCATGGCACTCTAGCCCAGGCAACACAGTGAGACTCTGTCTCAAAAAAAA
>RJWJ010003794.1:0-40972 GCA_004363605.1 Indri indri | reverse complement strand
TGCTGCCTATAAACATTTATAGGTACAGTAAATATAATAATCACTTCCTCAATTCCTTTTTATTTCTCATCTAGTTTTTTTTTCATCTCTAAGATCATATCATCCTGTATGTTATTTCTCAATTCAATAAAACCATGTTTTCTTTATATTTTATGGAGGAAACAAAACAGATATGGCTGGAATTTATTTCTGTTCTTTGCAGAGTTTTTTATGATTATAATCTTCTTTCACTTCTTGAGCTTTGCACTCAGTTTTATGCTAATTTTTCCCTTTTTTCTTAGAGATTTAGAAGGTTATAGAAATAAAGAAATTTGATTTATTTTTATGCATTTCTTCCCCCCTTGTGTGCTATGGGCATATGTTGAAACAATACTCTTAGTTCTCAGAATGGAGATCTTGTTATTAGTTGAGCAACCCAGCCCTTGTGCGTGAAGAAAGATGCCATGGCTCTGGAAAACCCAACATGGTTTAGTTGTTTTGTGTTTTTGCTTATTTTTTCGTCTGTTATGATCATTAATAGTATTATTATGTTGTCTGTGGATGGCTGAACTGAAGCCATGAACAGCTCTCTAGCTTGACATTAGGGTGAAATTGCAGTCATTGGTGTTCTATCAGAGAGATATATTTTAATCTTTGCTGTTCCTCGTGCCCCCTCCCCTGCTTTTTGTGAATTCTTTGTCAGCTGTCAACTACAACTAATGTGGCCAGTCATCTTTCCTAGTATTGGGATACAACCACTTTTTCAGGTTGTTTTAAATAACTTTAGAATTTTAAAAATAGTGACATTTTTTTCCAAATGGTTTCTTTTAAAACCACTGTCATCACAGTCAGCATCTCAGCCTCAGTGCCAACCACATGTCTGCAAGAAACCACTTTTTGGATCTCTTTTCACCAGTAACCCCCTGTTTTAGCGGCGGTGTAACCCTATAATGTTCTGGCTCCGTTCCTTAGGCAGCCACTGCTCAGGTGCTTGGCCTGCTCCCACTAGCCACCCAGATTACGGACACTTTTCCATTTACCTTTGTCCTGTCCAAGACTTTCCTTTGAACAGAGTGATTTCTATACTGGATTTTGCTGAGCTCATTTAATCTAAATGCAGCTGTTTATGGTTAGATGAATAAACCACATGGATTAGAACTGGTAACCAGGAAAAAGAGCAAATTAAATCTCTAGTTACTTAGAGACATTTTTCAGTTTGTAGTGTGTGTGTGTGTGTGTGTGTGTGTGTGTGTGTTTGTGCTTATATATGTGTATTTGTGAATATTTGTGTTTTCCTTTTGTTTGTTTAAAATTTTTCTCAAGATACTGTTATTTTCTGGAAGTATTCAGTGCTGACCATGTTTTCTTTGTTGTTCTGGCTTCCAAGAAACTAAAGGCCAAATCTGCGTCTCAGTGCAGTATACTCTGACATGCATTCTTGAGATATGATTTCCCTGAGGCTTTACCTTCCATTCTAATTTTTACATTTCATACTTATGACTTTTTAATCTACCATATGTATACTTAACATTGATTGTGTATATTCTTGTATATCCTCAAATTACTTACGTAAAAATGGGCCACAATTCAATAAATATTACAAATAATTTGAAGCGTATCTTTATTAAAAGAATAATGTGACTCTTAAATTTGTATTTCATCCCAAAAGGAAGGCCCTTAAATTATGTCTTCCAATTTTAACATATATAACTGTTAAATAAATCAGAAATCTAAAGCCCAAAGAAGAGAAATACCTCCTCTATGTCTCCTAACTTATAAACTGAAATGCATTAATCTTCACCACTGATTTATTATTCATTTTTATACCTGACATTAAAGTGCCTATAGGAATCACAACAGCCAAATAAACATGCAGTATGTAATTACTGAAATGTATATGGTCATCAGTAGGAGACTCAACAAAGTCTTATATGTCAATGAACCAGAATGCTATGCAGGTAAAAATAGTGATATAGATATCTACATCCTTATATTGTGTATCATACTTAGGAGGTGTAAAATAGTACATCAGCGTGACTTCCATTTATGAGAAATCATATGCGTTTTACGTAGAAAAACAAGTATATATAAATTTTGAGATTTTTGCCATTATCATTGGTAATTTCTTTAGGGTAAAACCAAGGAGAAAATAATTTTGGTCAGATTTCTATAGTATTTTAATTTTTTAACAAGTAATGATTAATACACTTGTAATAAAATTCCCTTCTAATTACCTATTAGGAAGAGGAAACTTTACATTTTAAGGCCAAAATATTTAAAAGACATATTTAATTTTCTGAAATGCTTTTGATCTTTATGTGTAGTTATATATAAATAACTTTAATGTGAATCCTGTAGAGGGTTTACAGACATCCTCATCTCATTTGGTGACAGGATGCCATGCTGTACTGATGGTTCTCTCTTTCATATCGTAAGGTGGCTCTAATTTTGCTGTGTTTTATTATTTATTGATATGGGTTTCTTTCTTTCTCGAACTTCCTAGAGATTATACCTTTTTGTTATCTTTGAATCATTATTGTTTACACATGATAGCATTTCTATTTTATTTATTTATTTTTTGTTGAGACAGAGTCTCACTTTGTTGCCCAGGCTAGAGTGAGTGCCGTGGCATCAGCCTAGCTCACAGCAACCTCAAACTCCTGGGCTCTGGCTATCCTGCTGCCTCAGCCTCCCGAGTAGCTGGGACTACAGGCACGTGCCACCATGCTCGGCTAATTTTTCTATATATATTTTTTTGGTTGTCTAGATCATTTCTTTCTATTTTTTAGTAGAGACGGGGTCTCGCTCTTGCTCAGGCTGATCTTGAACTCCCAAGCTCAAACAATCTGACCACCTTGGCCTCCCAGAGTGCCAGGATTACAGGTGTGAGCCACCGCGCCTGGCCCAGGATGTATATTTTGTATGCTCTATCAGCCTGTCTCTCAGTTACAGGTTGGAGTTCATAATGAACCTAATTTTAAAAGGAAAGATTGGGTTCTGAATAAAAAAATAATTCATCATGTTTGTGAAGGGTGATAATTTATAGGGTAGCTGTGCATATTTTCATACTTTTGTAGTTCTTTTAAAAAAAGGAAAATAAAAACAGAAGCAAGTGATCTGAGTTATTCTAAGTTTTGCACCATAAGCTTTGTATTGGATATACCCTGGAATTAGCATTTGGCAAATAGCCATCAGTTAAAACATTGATAAATGAATCCATAGTACTACTGGCTTTGAATGCAGCCAGAGAAAATTCAGTTTCCCCTAAATAGTGGCATCTTGTGCTATAGTTCCATCGACAATTGAAAATCATGGAAAGTACCGGCTTTGCTTTTTCAGTTAGCATGTATGTATATGCATTCATCTTATTCTTACATTCAATTGTCTTGATACCTGAATTGAGATCATCAAAATAAAAAATGAAAGGAAAAATCCTCAACTATAATGCTAGAACAAAACCTCTAGTTTATTTCATCTTGGACCCTATTTCAAGAGGTTATAAAAATGGAAGTACTAATTGCACTATCTTGATATTCCACAATGATCTTTTTTGTCATTGCATCAGCTTTTTTTGTAATTTCCATTGTTACGTATCTTTCCCTCATATTTTATGCCAATTTTTATCTTTTGGATATCATAGGCTTTATCAAAAAACATTGACAATTATACATCACCTGTCCTGAAAATCAGATGATATTACTATTTCTTTTTTAAACTATGTTATATTTCATCTATTTTTATGCTAAAATATATCTCAATATACCTTCCATTTTTATAGTTTTACAGATTATAAAACATTTTCTTATATAGCATCAAATTTAATTGTTAGAAACTCTGTAAACTGAATAAATTGTACTGTTATTAGAATCAAAGAGGTTTAAGGACTCAGAACATGACTTGATAAAGGTCATTCAACTTACATGCTGGCAAAAGTAGGGCCAGAGTCTGTGTTTTTTCAGTAATTAATAACAACCAATGTTTACCAAACACTTATGCTATATGAAGCTTTTGGCAAGTTCATTTCACTTAGTTCAAAAACTGAAAGGAATTATTAGTATTTCAATTTTATAGTAGCTGAGGCTCAGGAAGGTTAAGTACTTTGCCTGTAGGCACAGATAAAATAATTGAAGAAGCCACTGTCCAAACCCAGGCAAACTTCTTTCAGAGCCCATATCTCCTAAATGCTAAACTGTAAGCTTAATCACATGGATTTTGCACTATTCAACAATGATTATTAATTGAAAAATGAATAAATTAACTTGTGAAGGGACACCATTGATTATAATGTAAAAGCTAAATCTGTTACTAACATCAAGCATAAATACAGAAAGGTACAAAAACTGTTAGTGTGAATCATGGGAATTTTCACAAAGGGAAAATACCTGTGTAAATATCACTCCGATCAAAAATTAGAACATAATCAGCCCTCATCATGCATGACACCATTATCTCCCAGTCATTCTACCTTTCTTTAAAGATAATTATTTTTCTGACTCTTAATACCATAGTTTATTTTGACTTAATGTTGAACTTGACATACATAATAGATGTGTGCAGAATATAATCTTTTGACTTTGGCTTCTTCAGTTTTGCATATGAGGTTCATTCATATTATTGCAGAGAATAGCAGTTTTTTCATTCTCTTTGTTGTATAGTATTTCAGTATGTGAATATTTCGCAATTGATATATCCATTCTGTTGCTGATGGGCATTCTAAAAGTTTCCAATGTGTGGGTATTATGAATGGTGCTGCTACAATTTTTATACACTAAAGGTATAAATTTTGTAATAACATTTTAGTGCACATATATACACATTTCTTTTAGTTATATTTCTAGGAGCAGAACAACTGGGTCATAGTGGATATGTATGTTCAACCTCAGTAAATATTACCTAGGAGTTTTCTAAAGTTGTGCTAATTTATATTTCCACTTGTCTTGTGTGAGAGTTCTGCTTTTGTACATCTTCATCAACAGTCGGTGTTTTCCAGTTTTTGTTTTGTCTTTTTATAATTTTATGTATTCTTGTTGGCATGTAGTGTTGTATCACCAATATTGATGAGTCCTTTTTCAGATATCTTTTGGTTATTTGGATATTAATTTAGGGAAATTGTCTACTGAAATCTTTTGCCAAGTTTTCTTTTATTATTAATCAAATCGTCTCTTCTATTGAAATGTAGTTCTTTATTATGGATATAAGTTGTGTTTGTGTGTGTGTGTGTGTGTGTGCATGTGTGTTGTCCTACTTTTTGAAGGTTTTTTTTACTATCCTAATGATGTCTTTTCATAAACTGATACTCTTAATGTACATGTTCAATTTATCAGTCTTTGAATTTTAGTTAGTGCTTTTCATGACCTATTTAAGAAATCTTTTTCTGCCAGGAAGTCATAAACATTCTATTCTATATTTTTTATAAAGTTGTATTATTTTATTTTTAGCATATATATCCATAATCCATTGGAATTATTTTCTGTTCATAATGTGAGGTAATAATTTAATTTTTTAAATATGAGTATCCAATTGACTGGCACCATTTATTGTGAAGACCATAGTTTCCCCATTGAATGGCAATGGTGTCTATACTGCAGATCTGGTGATTATGTATTATTGGGTCTCCTTCTGTTACATTGATCCAATTGTCTCTTCTGTGTTACTACAGTGAACTGGTTACTTCAAATTTACAGTAAGTCTGGATATCTGATAATGTGAGTTCCCTGGCTTTGTTCTTAGAGATTATTTTGGCTATTCTGGGTACTTTTCATTTCCAGATAAATTTTAGAAACAGCATGTAATTTTATACAGGAATACATGTTGGGTTTTTAATAGGATTGAATTGAACCTACAGGCCATTTGAATCAATCTCACAATTTTGAAATTTCTAATCCAGGAACATAGTATATTTCTCCATTGGCAGGATCTTTTAAAGTTTCATTTGGTAATGTTCTGTAGCAGTCTGTGAAAAAGTTTTGCACATTTTAATTATATTTGGTCCTAGATGTTTGTGATACTGTTTCAAATGCTAATTTGTACAATTTATTTTATGTTTTGTTACTTTTATATAGGAAGAAAATTGTTTTCTATGTCAAGTTTTCATTAAATAACTTCTATTATAAATTCTAACAACTGGTATAGAGATTCTTATGGATTTTCTGTGTACATAATCATGTCTATGTGAATGATATATTTGTTCTTTTCTAATTCCTGTACCTCTATTTTTTATTCTTTTTGGTTTACTTATTCATTTATTTATTCACTTATTCATTTTCACCTAATTGCACTAGCTAGGACTTTGAGAAAAACAGTGAAAGAAATAGCAGGCATCCCTGACTTGTAGACAAGTTCAGGCCAAGGTGATACTTATATTAATATTTAATATGAAAATTGCTGTTGATTTTTTAAATAGCCTGTGTAGATAAAATATATTGATTCTATTTCTAAGTTGTTATAGTTTCTTTATGTATGAGTGCTTGTTGAATTATATCAAACATTTTTTCTTCATGTGTTTATATAATGTAATTTTTATCTTTTATCTTTTACTGTGAACAATTATATTGCTTGATTTTCAAATATTATACCATCCTTGTATTCCAGCTATGTCCCATAGCTGCCTTACATGTTTCTGGGTCTGTTGTTGTTGTAGTTATTGTTGTTGTTTCTCTTTGTAAGCTTTATTTGTATATGTTCTACTGGTTTTCTTCTAATTCGCTTACCCTCTTTTCATTTGATGTCAAAATGCTGTTTAACTGATTGTGTGTAGCGGTGGTGATGGTAGCTCTTAATTTCAGTTATTATTTGTTTTAGTTCTAGAATTTCAGTTTAAGTCCTTATTTTTCAAAGATTCTAGTTCTTTGGTAAAATTATCCATCTTATTTTTTTCTTCTCTTCAATGTATATTTCTTATTTTAAAGTTTATGTGACAAATTTGTTATCACATAAGGGTCCATCTTTTTTTTCCCCCATTACTTTGGCCTCCTAAGTTTTGACCAAATGCCAGACATTATGTTTAAAATGTTTTAGAGGCTTTGAAGGATGTCTTTCTCCAAGAGGATTCGATTATCCTCTTATGATCCTCAGGCAAGTAAGGGCAAATCAATACACTCTAATGAGTGACTGAGCTGACTTGTGGTGGAATTTCAGACTGAAAAAGAAAGAATATCCCTCAAGCACTGCTTTGCTTCCCCTCTGGGGTATTTATCTGTGTTCCTCTCCATTGACAGATCTTAAACTCCAATGATTATCTTCCCAATACACCTAGAGCACCAAAAGCTACAATAACACTTCAGTTGCTCTTGGCTTGTTTCTTTTCGCTATGCCCAGTGTAGCTAATGAATAAGCAAATGTCTCCAGGTGAATCCTGAGTCAGAGTGAATAACAAAATTGCAAGTATCACCTCTGTGAGTCTCTCCGCTTATATTTTCACTCTTCAAATCTTAGATGTCTCCAATGTCTTCAGACAATTTTGTTTTTTAAATCTGGTCTTTCTATTTTTTCCTGGTAAAGTGTTGATCGGCTATGAGGTGCTCTCACACAGCCAGACAAAATGTGGTCTATGGTGTAGCTTTGACTGCAAACTTTATGCAATTCTTGCATTTTATTTCTTAAAATAAAGGAGACGTCTATTGCATATGCAACAGAGACTGTTGCGCTGCCTGTTTGCATTTGTCATTTTTCATAAAAAAGTAAATTTTATACAAATGTAAGTATTTTTCTATGTAAGAGCCTGTGATCTGTGATTTTTTTAAAGGCCTATGAGGTTCTAAAAAAGGGCTGAATTGGGGACTCTGGAATGCAATTGCTAACTTTAGTTAAGCTCTAAAGCACTGCCACTCTGTGGTAACTGTGAGACATAGCAGCACCCTCTATATTTCTATAGACAAGGATGCCCCAGCACGTTGCTGCTAAATTCCTTCCCACTGTTCTTCTGGAAGCTGAAATATCTCTGTTCAGTGTAACTGTCCAGCTACTCCATACTTTGCCCCTCGTATCTCTCTTTCTATACAGTTTTCCAAGTTTGAAGTCTAGCCATTGGGTCCTCCTCCTAGAGAGAAACTGAACTGCTGGAAAAGTGCTAGGGTTCCCAAGTCACACGAGCTCACATTCAGGCTCTAGCACTTGTGAGTGCTGTGGCCTTAAGCTCATTGCTTACCTTCTCTTTCATCATCCAAAAAAAAAAGGGAATGTTAACAGGCATATTCGCTTTGTGAAATTTCATTGAGCTATACACTTTGTGTGGGTGATATTCCAACAGAATTAATTTTTAAAGGAAGTTAATAATACATGTTTAAATGCATCCTTAAAAGATTGAGAATTAAAATGTATAATGTCACCTCCGCAGTGAGGCTTCCACTTGACCTTCCTATTCAAAATTCTAAGCTTTCCTCCTCATCCCCATCCACATATATCTTCACATTTCATCATTTTTACTCTGTTCTGAGTTCTGTTTTTTTTCTTACAACACAGCATCTCGTAAAATGATGTATAACTGACATGTTGTGTATTTTCTCTCTTACCCTGCCTCACAAAGGCAGAAATCTTTTTTCGTTTAGTTCACTGGTTTACAAAATTGCCTAGAACAGTGTCTGGCACATAGCGGTGCTCAAATGTATTTGTAGAATGCATGAACAGGAAATTAACATAGTTATTGGAACATAATAATAGCTTGCCTTTAAAGAGTAGCATCATCTTATTATCATCAAAGCTTCTGCTGGAGGCCTTTGCTCTCAGATCTTAAACATGGCCTATGGATGAGGAAGGTGCTGGTGAGTAGGTGGCATAGTTTCGGACATCGCTAGGAAGGGACAGTTAAAACAACTGAATTGTACACTTTTAATTGATGATTTTTATGGTATGTAAATTACATCTCAATGAAGCTGTTACTTTTAAAAAAATTAAAGTAGATGATTAGCTCCTCAGAGGGAGAAAAAAGTTTAACTCCTGGCTCTGAAACTAACTTACGTTTTGATCTTGCGTTGGCCACTCGCCTCTTGTTCTCAGCCTTCCCATATACAAATCGCCATGGTTACCCAAATTCTAAAACCCATTTGAGCTCTAATATTCTGCTTTTTAGAAAATCAGCCTCTGCAGAGATGGAGTGAAAAGAAGGTAAATAAGCCTTTTGCCATCATATTGCTCTGCAACCTGGAGCACAGACTTTTTTGAAAGCATTGAGTTTAGAGGCTGGGCTTTTTACACATATAAATATACATATAGCATGTGAATACATATAGATCCATGTGGACATACAAATATCTAATTACCTAATTTTGTTGGACAGGAAACAAGATAATATTGTTTTCTTGATTTCCAAATGACCTTTTTCCAGAAACCCTTTTTTTTTCCAGCCCAAAAAAGTAGATCATGGATCGCAAAGGCACTGTGATTCTTCTGCTCCACACTAGAGTGTACCTGAGGGGCCATCTGGAATCTCAATGCTTAACAAAATTAGCTTGGTTTAATTTGAGTGAGTTAGAAAACTCTGTTGTCACAAGGCGAGAATGTTCCTATTACCTAATTAACGGGGCTTATTAAGAGAGTGGTGACTACTGATGTCCATTGAACACCCAGCCATATGGGCATATGAAGCGTAGATCAAACAGGTCTCTTTGTAATTACCTTAATAGTTACTCTCTTTGCTTTCCCTCATTTTCACATAAGGTCACCGCAAAACACATTCCCTGGATCTTGAATGAGTGTCAATTATAGACACTGTAAATGGATTTGAGGTGTCAAGGCTGTCATTTACTGGACACATGTTTGCTGCACAGTGGTTAACCCCTTTTGCCACTTCCCAAAATGCCTTACTGAATGCCTCACCTGAGACGCCACAAGTCGTCTGCTTGATTGCTGTGGCCTTTTCTGTGCCATGTGGCTGTGCAGCACCCAACTCCCCATGGTGATGTGCTCCTTTGGTATACCATCAGTGTAAAACCCTTTGTGAAATAAGAAAATTTCCTCATTCAATCAATAGACAAGGTCACTGTGTAAATGGAATAAAAAGCCCATTCTCACATATTACGTACTGGTATGAAAATATGATGCACTGACATTTCAAAAATCATCCAAAAGTCACTTTAGCCATTCCAACTGAAGGAATAAATGGATGCATTTTAAGTTTTATTCTTAGAGTTATTAGAGACTCTCTATATCTCATCTTCTAAGGACATAGCAGTTGCATGGAGAGAGGCACACACCTTTTATTTATAGACAGATAATTCTTTCCTAATCCCTACCCCTACAATACCTATTATATGTAGAAAGTATTTAATAAACACAATTATGTACTTGCCTCTTGCTAGATAGTATACCAATTAATATGAAAACTCTCAAAAGCCTAGGTAGGACTTAATACTCTCCTTTTTCCCATTTTAAAAGAGAAAACTGCATCTTAGAGAAGAGAATTGATCTCAGGTCAGACAGACTCACTTCTATCATCATCCTGCAATACAAGGTTCAACAATGTGCCTGGCACACAGTAGAGGTTTGATATATTACATAGGTTAATCATTTATTCAGAATGTTGACTTAGCAAATAATCGTCTGATGAAGTCTAAGCAAGGGAAATCCTAAAAGCTGAAAAGGAAGATGAGCGTATGATACAGATTTGTAATTGGAAAACAAATCTTCCTGCCCAACAAGTACATGAACAGACTGCCAGGGAACTGAAAGGAAGCATAGAAAACAAGTATTTCACAGTCCCTTAGGGTTATTGCTGTGCACGTGGAAAGAGAGAGGGAGAGAGGAAGGCTGATTCTTATCTGTGTAATTCAGATCCAAGTTCACTCTCTCCTGAAATATCCAAAAACTGGGGATAGGGAGGAAAGAAGTTCTGATTTTACTTGTACTATAAATACGTTTTCAAATCTCCAGAAAATAGGATCCAAAAGTAGATAAAAAAAAAATTAAACTTGGTATTTTGAATTTGAATATTGAAATGTTAAATGCCAAATCTACATGCATGAGTCTGTCTCGATGTGGGGAATCCTCTCTCCTCTCTTCCTTCATCTTGACGCCCAAAGGGGGTCAACAAATATCCTGAAGCTACCTTAATCCTGAAGCTTCTTAATTTTGAGCAGCTGTAATCAGATCTTACTTTTATGGTTAATTTGGCATTAGCCTCAATTTTATCTTAAATCATGCTCTCTATGTTTCTAAAGTCTTCTTTTTCATTTGTTGAATGCACATATTCCAATTATAGGAGGAATTGAGTGTAAGAAAATATTTTGGACCACACTTACAATTTGGGTCATGGAGTATCATATTTATATGTAGAATAGCATCACTTATTACTCCACTTGAAAAGAGGAAATATATATTTTTGAAAATGAAATGGCCTGATTTATCTATAAGTACTTTTGTCTATTTTTTAAAGATCTGCATAAGAACATTCCGATGATGGGAAATGAGATCTGTTGGATATTAAATTAAGATGAATCCTGCAGGGCAAATGTTTCTGCCTCTTGCAACCAGGGATGTCATGTGTGTACTTCACTAATCTAGGAGTCACTGTTCCTTTTGTAGTCGTTAGAGGATTGGATATTCATTACAACAGTTTTACAGCACATGATTGTAAAAGATCTCGAAGAAGAGACTTTGTTCACTTTTTACTAATTTGCATAAAGGACAAGTTTTGATTTCCAGCAAAATTATTCTAAGCCACAATTTTCCTTGATGGTACTTCTGGGTGATTCTTCTACAACCCCATATTATTCCTCTTATAAAATTTATCACACCTTACTGTAATTATTTCCTTAAATATGTATCACTTGGGAGGCTTCTTGACATCAAAGACTATATCAGATTCATCTTTGAATATCCTGTTCCCTACCACTGATGGGCAATGATAAATGCTGAATGACTACATGAATGGTAGTGAAATAACTCTTAAATTTATTTGAAATAAATAGAAAATCACCTAGCATTTGCTTGCAAAAAAGAAATGAATAGCAAAAAAATATAAATACCGAAGTAAACTTTTATCTGTTAATAACTCTTATCCCAGCAAAACTTCTATGTTCTAATTCACCAAAAATTAATTATATTTCCTACCAAAATTCTACAAAGTTATTTAAGAATGTGATAGTTTATTGTACAAATTTGATATGGGCCATATTCATTATAATATGGGAAGGAAAGACATTGTTATTGTATATATTATAAATTATTTGTATTTATTTGGGGAATATATAAGAAAGGTGCAGAAATATATATTATAAAAGTCACTTATCCACATCTGTCTCTTGACATTCAATACTTGTTCAATAGAAATGTTTCTGGACTTCTGGTTCCAAAATGGCAGTGTAGAAGCAAGCTGGCTTCACTCTGCTCCCCACAGCCACAGAATTTCAAAAGAAATAAATATACAGGGCCTGAGATTATCATCAGCAATATCTCAGAACTCAGATATGAGGAGATAGTTCTCAGGTTCACAGAGAAGTGAAAAAATTCCAAGCAGATGGTAAAAATATCAGACTTCCATATATGCAATGCCCCTCCCCCAAATTTGCCTAGCACCGAATGCATGGAAAATTTCCTCTGACTCGTGGTTTCTACACTAGAAAAAATGATATTAAAGTGGACAACCAGCTTCCTCACTGTCTTGGGTTCCCTGGGAGGAGATCTGTCCTTGCTTTTAACAATGGGAAACATCAGGTGTGCCTAAAGGGAGAAATGTCCTTGAGGACAGCCAGAGATGAAGGGGAGAGGCAAAAGTACCATCCTCAGCTCTGGGGAGTTTTTTTGTTTTGTTTTGTGTTTTAATTGAAGGAATATACCATAATTTATTTAACTAGCCAAAATCTTTTTGTATTTGGAAGTTCATGTTTTTTAAGAAGGCCTTCCTGATTAGACAGTCACATTTGTGTCATGAATGTTCTTGCCACCATTTCAATTACTAGAAATGTCCTCCTGACCAATGCCTAAATGTTTTTATTAGTTATTAATAATTTTTATTAAACTTATAGTGCTTTGTGACCGAACTCCTTGCAAGGATAACACTCCTTTTTCCCCATTTTTTCACATCTTCATTGTTTTTCACTATTGGTTTTCCACACTGTGTGATCAATCTCAGAGATTTGAAGTGGTGTGGTGGGCACACAGTCATCTTCCTTTTCCTCTTTCTTCCAGTCATTCTGGTTCCATTGGCTTCATCACGTCCTCAGGGTCAATTACTTCCTCATTTTCTTTCTGTCTTACAGGCTGTCCTCAAAGCCATAGTTCATACAACATCACTTTCTTCCTGATAGGATGGGCATTGTTCCACTGTATAATTTTAGCTCTTTCTAGTATGTTGGGATCAAGGCTGCTGATCAGTACCTACTAAGAATATGATTGGTTTCCTATCAATTAACTTTATGTAACTCTTCCTGTGTCAAAACATTAAATTGTATTCAAGCACAAAACAAATTCAAACTATCATTTGAATTTGTAAGGAAACTTGAGTATGATTTGCTAAGTTCAATTGCCTGATGAAATGTTATCATCTGAAATTCTTGGACATTTTCCAAGATATTATTTTTAAAAGTTTATTGATCTTTGCCGGATTGGATCTTAGATTATTATTTTTGAGATTTATTGTTTCTACTGCTACATAGTTTTCTTCCTTCTCATTTATTTTTGCATAAGACTATTTAAAAAGAAGTTACAGGATTGTTGTTGTTTTATATAGTGCAATAAAAATTATGCCTTCTATTGCTAGAAACATTAACAAAAGCAGGAGGGAAAAGGAGAAGGAGAAAGAGATGTTATAGAAGAAAAGAGGGTATTCAGTTGTTTTGAAAGTCCCTCTTAAAATCACCTATTTGATATGAGTAGGGTAAAAAGTGTCAAAAAAAATTTGTAGATGTTTTCATACGTGATTATACACTTATGTCCAATTCATAGCCAGAGTCCTTATTCTTTTATCTGAAATTGCATTTCAAAAATATATTGCATGTTGAACAGATACTGTGAACCAAAGAAGATACTCGTTTGCTCTGAAAAAGAAAATAGAAGTCGACTCAAATATTAACTGCTCCTTAGGATACTGAAGTAAAACTGAAATAAAGGAATTTGTTTAAAACCCAACAACTAAATATATAAATAGCCATAGTACCATTTTGCCATAGATATAGGATTCATATTTCTTTCTTTTAACAATATTTGTTTTTAAACTGCATGAGGTCTGAATAGACCCAATCTTCAAATCCAAAACACATATTTCTATAAACATTGCTTTAGGTTGATCGTATTTTGTTACCAGCAGGAAAAAATCTTCCATTTCCATGTGCAATGAAATCATGCCATGGGGCATGGCAGAATACAATTAAGGAAGTGAGTGTCAATTGAAACCAGAAGCTGGGATATCTGAACCACCAGATAGCTGGATGGGGATTTACATAATATGTAGGAAGTTTCAGGATCTATACTTAGATGATATCCCTATCCACAATTCTGTGTCCATGTCATCTGGCACTTTCATAAATGCACCATGGCAGGGTATGCAAAAGGGCATTTTGGAGTGAGAAGATGACATCTTTCTGTTTTTAAAACAATCATCCCTGCTTGCAAATACTCTTGTTGTAGTTAGATTTAACTAGTATGCAACAGCTCAAATTAAGGAGATTGTCTGTGGGTTGCATGAACTTGCTGCCTTCAGCATTTGAAAGCTGTTTTCAACTAAAAGTCTGACTACTTAGAATTCAAGCCCTATGCAACTAAGAGACTCCAAAAGAGGTAATGAACCATAAATTATTGCCGTTAGATATTTAATACTCAATCAGTATGTGCTCTCTCAAGCATATCCCACCGGCATTGCATTCATTCTGACAGTGTGGTACTGGTTCAATTACTTTGCTCATTTACAATAAAAGATTAATGAAAAGAGGTATATTTTAGTTCACAGAGATTAATTGCATCCCTTGCTTTCCCTACACTACAAATATTCAACCCATAATCCTGATAGCTTTTGCATCAACAAGTACATGGAAAATTAATAGACTTTCTTCTGCTGGAAATCTCAGAGGGTTTTTCAGAGAGAAATATCCAGGGAAAATAAGATTGAAAGTTGGCTGTGGGCTGGAAATGAATTAATTTACCTGCTTCTTTAAATTTACTCTTATGACATTTTGAATTATCCAGTATAAAGATGTGTGTACTGTAAGTTTTTTTTTTTTTTTTTTAATCTGCGTATTTTCTGTTGAGTATTTGCAAAGCAAATTCCCTTTTGAGATCTAATTCTACCAGATAAACCCAGGTATGTCTATGCTTGGTGGATGTTCCAACATTTGAAGAGATGTTGGCTGTTAACATTTCACAGTTTCTTCTTCAGGGAAAATAGATGCCAAGTGTACTAGTACGTTTATTTTTTTGTTTTGTTTTGTTTTTTGTTTTTTGTTTTTTGTTTTTTGTTTTTTTTTTTTTTGAGCGTAAGGTTATTTACCTCTGGGAAATCTAGGTTTAAAATTTCAAAGTGCCTCACTGGTAAATAATTCTTGAGTTTCCACAAACTTTGTGAGTATGGTACTATATTTTCCAGTACCTTGAAGATAACAAGAAAACATCTCTAGCTGATGTATAGCTAGAATAAAAAGGAAATTTAAATGTATTGAGCTTTATATGCTTTATATTAAACTTTTATTAGAACTTATTTTATACCATCCTTACAAAAATTTGGTCATGTGATTGTCTCCATTTCTCAGAGAAGAAACTGATGCTCAAAGGAGTGAAATGGCTTGTCCATGATCACACTATTAGCAAGTGGCTAAAGCTGGAGTTAAAACATTACATTTCCATGTCTAAATTGCACTGCAGGATAACACACCACATTAAAAATGAGAAAACCTCTGTTGCCAGGAGTAAACTCTTCTCTAAGCCTGATTTTGTTTGTCTATCAAAATGGTGACCATAACATTTACTTGACACAAATGTTTTGAGGATGGAATGAGGCAACTGATATGAATGGAAATTAGGCAAGCAGAACTGCTCTATGTACAGATGGAAATAAAATATGGGTGGGTTGGGGTTTTCACGGTGCAAACCTGATCCTTCAATCCTCGTGGAATCGGTCCCTTTGGCATTGCCAGATGGACTCTGTCTGGGCAGCTTTTCTGAGTTCAAATAGACAGTTTAATGACTCCTTCATCTTTGCAATACAGTCCATTAATCTATTCCTCAATCAGAGCTACTCAGAAAAATTTCACTGGCAGAAATATCTAGTCTGTGGTTTTCTTCAAGTTGTTTTCCTATTGTTGCAAGACATATATGTTAACTCCCACATACATACTTAAGTGGAAAGAGAGAGAAGATAGCCTAATTTCCCTTCTCTTTCATTCATGTACTTTTCCTATGGCCTAGCCCCCAATTTCAGTGATGTCAGCCCCCAGGAAACTGTAAAAGGTTTAGTAGACACTCCAATTTGTCAGTGGTCTCTAAGGAGGAACCTAGTGGATCAGAGAAAAATGCGCTCTTTCTGAAAATGTATATCCATCATAAAAATCGAAGATGAGGAGGACTGAATCAACTTAGAACAAAATCCAACCTCTTTGTCATAAAGAAAATGCTGCCTTTGTAGCACCAACCAACCCATTTTTGCGATTAATTTCACTGAATTTATTATATTTGGGGCAGTGATTATATTGTGTCAAAAAAGAATAGAGCTCATCATTGTATTTTGATGAAATAGCATATTTTGCAGCAATTGTAAGCTAAATTTGTTTTGTCGTTATGTAGTGAGCTCATTGAGAAAGATGCATTTCATTTTAAGAAGGAAACCTAGAAACAATGACCACAGAGCAGGCATTTTTTTTTATGTTTGTTTTCATATTTATGAGAGATTTGGATGAGGAAGAACTGGTTTTTCCCAACGAATTTGTTGCTTGCTTTACAAATGCTGACTGTACTTCTATTCCACATGGTAGCCATGACTACTTAGAATTCTTTATATTTTTGTGGTACCTGTGTTAATACAGACCCTGTGTATTGTCTTTTAGAACTTTCTGTTTAACAGCTATTATGTATAAGAACCAACCTGTGTAATCTTGGGCAAGTCTTTTAACCCTCTTAGGCTTTAACTTCTTTGTTTATGAAATAATGAGATTTGGACCGAGTATGAACCAACAAATGCTATATATCTATATAGGTTGTATTCCCAAGGGCCTGGAATTTAGTATTTCATAAAATATGGTGGTGTGCCTTCAATAAGCTCGGCATGTAGTGGAAGATCAATGAAAGCAAAGAAACAAACACAAGAGAGTAATCAGCTTCACCCTGGAGAGATTCACAAGATCCTAAGAAAACACGATGAACTATGTGACCAACATTAAGAGTGGGGTAGGTGTGAAAAGTCAGGAAATGTGTCACACAAAAGGTAATACTTTACCTATGTCTCAAGGAATGAATACTAGTTTGTGGGAAGATGGGAAGAGATAGTGTAGAAAATAAAAGAAACAGCAATAACAAAATCTTGTTCATTAAAAAATTGTGGAGGGCTACATGATGCTGTTATGGATTGGCATATAGGCAGAAGGATATGTAGGAGAAGTTAAAGAGTTCGGCATGAGCCAAACCTTGTATTGCCTTGCAGATCTGCTAGGATCCCTGAGCTTTATCTCAAGAGTAATGGGAAACCACTGACACATATTTAGCAACATTAGATAATATCACAATTTAGTCAATACATGTGACTTTGAAGGATTTGTATAATCTCATGTTTATAAACTACTCAATAAAAGTGAAAAACAATTAAAAGCAAGAGAAAACTATGTGAAATACTCTTCAAATTTAGAGATTGTATTATCCAGAGTTCCCCAGAGAAATGGTGCTAATAGGATATATAAAGAGAAAAAGGGATTTATAATCAAGAATTGAATCATACGATTATGGAGACTGAGAAGTCCCGTGATCTGCCATCTACAAGCTGGACACCCAGGAAAGCTGATGGTGTCATTTCAGTCCAACTCCTAAGGCCTTATAACCAGGGGAGCTGATGTTGGAAATCCCATTCCAAGGTCAGGAGAAGATTGATGTCCAACTCAGGCAGGTAGGCAGTATGCTAAAAAAGGGTGAATTCCTCCTTACTCTGCATTTTGTTCTATTCAGTCCCTCAATGGATTAGGTGATGTACACTCACATCGGGGAGGAAAATCTGCTATACTGAGTACACCAACTCAAATGTTAATCTCCTCTGGAAATGCTCTTCCAGACATGCTCAGAAATAATGTTTCATCTGGACAGTCCATGGTGCAGTCAACATGACACATAAAATTAAGGGCTGTAATTCCAAATGTCTTTAATTTCTCCTTGACGTAAAATGACCATAAACCTTTTGAAATCTACATTAGATAACTCTGTAACCCAATACAGATTAGGTAAACTTGTAACACTGTCACAAATTCCTTATGTTATATTTAATGAAAACATTAAAAACCGTCTTCTTCTAAGTCCTCATTATACAAATAATATACAAATATTCTCATTATAATCACTAGACACTAAATTTTTCTTAATATAAATTAATTAAATTTTGCAAGGTCATCTCATATCTCCAAACTCTTGGGGAGAGTACTCTATTTTGTCTTCTGAAGAATGTTAATTGCCTTCTTCCATTCTCAAAAATTGAGTTGTCTTAAGGCTCTGATTGGCTTCATGCCTAGCAGAGAGTCGAAAGACTTCCTAATCCTGGGAGAAATATCGCAGGTTCTATGTGTCACCTTGGTTCCTTGAATTTGCTGTCCTAATCATTCTCTTGGTATTTCAATGTGTTTGACTCCCCAAAATCATGCCATTCTGATATTCAACATGTCTTTCCTTTTAATGCATATCCTTGCCTTAAATCTCTGATCCTCATGGACGTAGTCATGATTTTTATGTACCTAATCTGACACCTAATAGGAAGTACTAAATACAGCCCTACACATTATAGACATGTACTTCTTTTCTTTTTAATTTTTAAGAGAAGTTTAAAATGAATGTTTGCTCTTCAGTCTCAATTCAGGTCACCTAGTATGATTTACACCATTATTTTCAGTTAAAAGGAAACACGGTCCCTTCTGCATATTAGAAATGCATTGGGCAAATTAATTTTAAATGTATATAATTCCTACAGTAAACTGAATGGTGTATCACAGTAAATTGAGCATTAAATATTGACATCAAGAAATGCCAGTTTTGTCAGAAGAAAGTTGCTGGATTATAGAAAAAGCTTGAAAGATCAATCCCAATTCTTCTATTTCTACTGACTCTGCGACCCTGGAAAATTCATGTAATTTTCTAATTTAGGCATCATTAAGTTTATTTTACAGACAAGGAAATGAAGATTTTGAAAAAAAGTTTTAAAAAATAGTTGCAATAATATTAAGGACTTGCAAACTAGAAGCTGTTATCAGAAGTTATAACTTCATTCATCACTTAAATATTGATAGATGTTCTTCCCTCCATAAAAGGGACAAGGATATTCTTACCTGATCATACCCTCAAATTGGAAAGTAAAAAGCAGGTATAAAATTGAGGATTAGAGTCAGAGAAATACTCTTTTTAAAAAATGTTAATGGTTTTCTGGCTCTAAAAGGAAAAGAATAGTTCTTATAACCTTCAATTTGCTAAGCCCTTTTAAATATTCTTCTGAATCTTGCTATAAATGAGTAAAAAAAAAAAAAAAAAAGAAGGAAAACTCAGAAGTTTGATAACTTGAAAAGATTAATGCTTGTCCACCCCAGTGTTGCTCCTGTGACAAGTTCAAATACCCTACTCAGTGCTCATTAAGCTTAGCACTGACATTTGTCCTCTAAAACTCCTCTGATTGTTCATACATTATGTAATAGTGAATCCAAGTCTGAGTTATGGTTAATAACAATATTTTAATGTCATCTGGTATTTTAGTATGCTGTGGTCTCTAGAAGAAAATGAACCTTCATTATAATATAAATGCCTTTTATATACAGCCTCAACCAGATTCTTGACTACTATTTCAATACATTTATTTCCAGCATAATCAAATTCTGAGAAAATTGGTTGGTACAGTGAACATTGGCTGAGTTATCCATCCTGTTGAATTTTAATTCATTGTCCTAAGGAAACCCGAAATTGGCAATATGACTAGAGTGCAAAGTCAACCACCAAAATGAACACATATAATTTGGAATTATTTCTATCATAATGTCTCCCTACATATGTTGAACAAAGCAGTTACAGAAGGATTTTAATTTTAGAAGCTTAGGAGTGTTAACAGGACTGTTGTATGCAGTTAGTATACAGAAAATAAAAATCAGGGTGATGAAAGCGAAGTGGTAATATTCCTAGGAAAAAACGTATATAGTAAAAATCGTTCCTAAAACAGCAACAAGAATCATATAGATTAGAAAAACACAATATGACCAACATGTTACATACTATGAAAGTCCCACATTACTGGCTTAAACACACACTGTGTCTGATAAAGAGGAGACATGTCCATATTTAGTGAATTCTTCTCAACTCTTTGTAAGCCCTTGGCCTGTTAACAACAAAATGTCTATCAATTTCTTGGCATTAAGGAGTTAGGTTAAATGATTCAGTTTGGGACACTGAGAATCAGAACTTTCTTATTTTCCATGATGATGAGAGAGGGAAAAAAAGGCAAAGCCACCTTGTATATTTCAGGTATGTGGGGAAAAGGAGAGATAATGAGATGTCATCACAAGATCTAATCAAACGCCTTTGAAAATGTTTTCTCCTGAGACACAAGAAATGAAAGATTTTAACAGGTTTTGTGTTCTCACCATATTTATGGTTTTATTTAATTTAGAACAGTATAGAAATATAAAAAACTTTATAAAGAATTCTGAAACTACTAAAAATTATATAGAAGAAAAGAGAAATCCCCTGTTGCTACTATAATGTGCTGCCTCTCTGGCTACCTCTGGGTGGAGACATGAGGAGCGTAGATAGACTTTGGAGCCAGGATGACTTGTTGGCATTGAAACTTGGCCACTTGCGAACTTATTAACCTTGGGCAACTTTACTTAACTTCACTGTGTCAGAATTTTCTCACCTGTAAACTGGGGATAATAATAGTACCTACCTTTTAGGACTGCTGTGAAGACTAAATAAGTTGATATTTGGAAGTGCTTAGGACAGTGCCAAACATATGGCAAGATCAATGAAAATGTCTGATAAATATAACAAGGAAAAAGGATAGTAAATATAGCAGATTACAGTATTGTTTCTAATTATACAGTCCTGGTTTCTATAGAGCATATGCCTCCCCTCTCTCTGCAATGGGCTTCCATTTCTCCTGTGGGAGGACAATCCTGACCTGCCCATCTGAACCTGCTTTGCCTAATGAAATGTGAGCAGACACGATATACACCATACTTGAATACGGCCTTAAAAGCCATTGTGTGTTTGTTCAAATTCTTTTGTACTTTTCCCTCTGCCATGATAATGGCATGTCTAAAAGAGGGACTGCTTCTTGGCCCATGTCTATTTGCAGACAAATACGAAACAAATATTAGTTGTTATAAGCCACAAAAATTTTGAAGTCCTCTATTACTCCAGAAAAGTTGACTAATACAACAACTGAGCAGATAAATAAATGAAGGAATAGACAAATAAACTATTCGAATTTAGATAATTTTTAAAATAATTCACCCTTAATTACATATTTAATTTCTCTAATAATCTTAAAATCTGTATATGTATAATTCTATAACATACTTTTTACTTACCTTATGACTGCCATTTCCTCATATTATTGAATAGCTTTTGAAAACCTTAGGACCTATAGATAAATTGAAATAGCCACCAGGAGCCTCTCTAAGTGACCATGATTATAATCAATTGTATACTAAGGTTGTTTTCTAATACTGAAACTGTGAAATGCACGCATGCTGTATTTAAACAGTCTCGTCATATCTAAATAAAGTAGAACAAGGGATGACACAGAGAGGTTGAATTGTCAGTGCACATTCAAGAAGTGTTCACTGGTTATCCAATAAATTTGAGTGTATTTTTTTTTGACAACACCATGTAGAGAAAGAATCGCATTCACCTACGACTGGTTTACTTAGTACATAGACTAGCCACATACTCATAGTACCAATAGACACGTGTATAGAGAAAACTGATTTGATAATTTTAAGAAGTTAATAATTCATCATAAAATATTCAGAAATTCATTGGCCTTTCTTATTTTTGTTTTATGTATGTGAAGGTAAAGCATATCATTATAATTCAGCGTGTCTGTCTCCTAAAAGTCATAAAACTGCCTGTAATCATGACATTAAGGACACCTATTGCTATTAAACCAATATGTTTTGAAGCATGTTCCATGAAATACTTGTTCCGCATCATGCTGATAAAAATAGCAGCAACAACAAAACTTAAGAGATCCCAGAGTCAAAAATTTTTCAAAGCTCTTGGTAAACAGTGTTTGATAAAGTTCTTTACTCTAGAACTTTAAGGACCCTTTCAGAAGTCAGTGTGTTTCATGAATTGATAATAAAAGACATTCTACAGGGAAATTTTTTTAAATGACCACTGGGTCCCTTTTTGCATGCAACATTTTACAGCATTGTGATTTTTAGTTAATACAAATAAGAACTTTTCTATTATTTGTTTAATTTGTCAAATAATCTTTGTTATGGTTTTATGTTTGTCAAGTAACCTTTGTAACAGTTTCCCAATCTGTAAAATGGGGATAATAATAGAACCTGCCTCAAAAAGCAGTTAAGAAGATTAAATGTGACTATTCAAACACAATTCTTAGCATAGAATCTGGCAGATAATAATAAATTTCTTATGTGCTTTACATGGACTACCTCATTTAATACTCTGAAGTTCCTTGAACAAGGAAGCTGACATAGGAACCCAGTAACTTAACCATTGCCAGATTGCCTGTGTTCATTTCTAAGCTATTCTGCTTATTATTTAAATAACACTGGCCAAGTTACTGAACCACTATCTGCCTTACTTTTCTAATTTATAAAATGTAGATCATAACAGCATTGACTTCTGAAATAAAATAATGATAAAGAGTTTGGAAGAGTGCCTAGAACAGAGTAAGCATTCAATGAGTATTATTAATTATTTCTTTTTTACTTAAAAAGTTTTAATGTGTAAATATCACATTAAAACATCAATATGCAATTATTTTTCCCACCACTCAAGATTTTTAAAATGTATTGATTCTGGGTCAAAAAAAATGTGCCAAGAGAAGATAAGAAATATCAAAATAACTTACAACAAATCTCTAAAACCCCTCACATATTAACATTGGTAAGACAAAAATATGATTTACAATACATGTTTGCCATTACAGTATAGATAAGAAAATAGTACCCATACTAAATTCAACCTACTTATCAAAATCCTTAGTATAAGAATGAAAATATTCAGATGCTTATAAATAGATATTCAAAAGTTTCTTTTGGACAGCTTCTCTGGTGTTTGTAAAACTGCATATGTTATTATTTATCTATCTATTGTAAAGCCTTCTCTGGCTACACATCCAGTTAAATTTGTAAATAAAATATATAAATTAGATATTACTATAGAAAGATGTTATAGGATATTTTGATCTCATGGCACCAAATGTTTATGAATAACTTTTACTTATTAAATCTTGATATAAGTACCTGTTCTTTGATATTTCTTTTTACTATTATTATTATTTATTTATTTATTTGTTTTTTAGAGACAGGGTCTAACTTTGTAACCCAGGCTGGAGTGCAGTGGCCTGATCATAGCTCACTGTAATCTCAAACTCCTGCTATTAACTACTTAACCATGTTAAAAAGAATACATTTCCAAAAAGCAATTATTAAATTCTTCTACAACACTATTTAGCACTTTCTTATCAGAATAATGATAGAATATACATACATACATATATTATAGGATCATATGTGATACAGAATAGTACCCTGAAAATTGAGAAACATAATTACTTATTGAGTTCCTACTGTATGACAGGCATTGGACATGTATTAATTTATTTGATTTTCTGCAACAACTTTAGGAGTCAGCATTATCATCTCAATTGACAAATGTATCAAGTCTCAGGCAGGTTAGCCATCTTGACCAAAAATCCATCTAATAACTGTGGTGCCACACAGGTTTGGACCTATTGTGTCAGAATACCCATGGCTTTTCATTACATCTATAAATATGAGATTTATACATAGTGGCAACTTGAGAGACATGTCTTTTCAAATCATCAAGTTTAGTACATTAGTGTGGAATCACTTTCTAATGGAGAAGAGTGTGAGGTGCCGTGATCAGAAAGTGCACACATCCATTACAATCTGACTGTCACCTGCTTCTCCTAGTCAAACCATTCTATTAAAGTAAGTCACAATTCTAAGTATGTCTATTCCCATCATTGAAGGTACACAAAGAAATAACAAGTTGTGATGGCCCTAGACTAGAAATAAAAATAAGCTGATAGAAAGACAAGGAACATGTATCTATTCTTCTGTTTTTAATAGATTGCATTTTGGCTTTTAAAAATTGTTCCAACAAATAATTTTCCTGAAAAGGCATGTATTTTTCCCCATGCTGAAATGTGTTTATTTATGTGTGTTATTCACAATACACTTTTGATAAGAGGAAATATATTCCTAGCCTCTCTTCTAAGATGGGAAGAAAGGAAGGAAGGAAGGAACAAAAAAAGGAAAAAAAGAAAAAAGGAAGGAAAAGGGGAAGAAAAGATGGGAGAGGAAAAACAGACAATGATAAAGTAATAGAATTATCTGATAGAAAGACTCTAAAAAATAATTAAAAACTTTCTAATTTCTGGATCCCAGAAGATATCATTTTTTTCTTTCTTTGACTCTACTAAAAAATTTCCTTAAGTTCCATATAAAATTTTGCTTTACAAAAATCACAAGTAAATTAATTATTAAATAATATAATATCAATTAAATTTTCCTTTCTAAGTCAATCTGAATATTTAACTTTGATTATATATTGTAAAACACAGCTTGGAAGAATGAAATGAAGATTCAGAGAAATCATGTTTTTTTTTATTTCAAAATATTATAGGGGTATGATTATTTTTGGTTACATGGATCATTCTTATAATGCTTGAGTCGTGGTTATAAATATGCCTGTCACCCAGACAGTGCTCATTGTACCAGTTAGGTAGGTTTTTGCCTATCCCCTCCACCCTCCTGCCCCCTGCTTGATTTCCATTAGGTTTTACTTCCTTCTATGAACATGTGTGCTCATCAGTTAGTTCCAACTTAATAGTGAGTATAAGTGGTGTTTGTTTTTCCATTCTTTAGCTACTTCACTCAGGATAATGGTCTCCAGTTCTATCCAAGTTGTTGCAAAAGGCATTAAGTTATCCTTCTTCATGGAAGAGTAGTATTCCATGGTATACATACATATACCACATTTTATTGATCCACTCATGAACTGATGGGCACTAGGGTTGATTCCACATCTTTGCAATTGTGAATAGTACTACAATACACATTTGAGCACAGGTGTCTTTTTGATACAATGACTTTTCTTCCTTTGGTTAAATCTCCAATAGTGGGATTGCTGGATCCAATGGTAGGTCTGCTTTTAGTTCTTTGAGGTTTCTCCATACTACTTTCCATAGAGGGTGAACTAGACTGCAAACTCACCAGGAGTGTATAAGCATTTCCTTCTCTCAGCATCAACACCAGCATCTATTGTTTTGGAACTTTTTGATAAAAGCCATTCACACTGGAGTTAAGTGATATCTCATTGTGATTTTGATTTGCATTTCCCTGATGATTAGAGATGTTGAGCAATTTTTAATATGTTTATTGGCCATTAGTCAATCTTCTTTTGATAAGGTTCTACTCATGCCTTTTGCCCACTTTTTAATGGGTTGTCTGATTTCTTCTTGCTAATTTGCTTGAATTCTTTGTAGATTCTGGTTATCAGCCCTTTATCAGATGTATAGAATGCAAATATATTTTTCCTATTCTGTAGATTATCTATTCAGTCTATTGATTGTTTCCTTGGTACTGCAGAAACTATTTAATGAGGTCCCATTTGTTCATTTTTGTTGTTGTTCTGATTGCCTTTGTGTTCTTCTTCATGAATTCTTTGCCTAAGCCAATATCTATAAGAGTTTTTCCAACATTTTCTTCTAGAATTCTTATAGTTTCAAGCCTTAGGTTTAAGTCTGTTATGTACTGTGACTTAATTTTTGTTAGTGGTGACAGGTATGGATCCTGATTCAGTCTTCTACATGTGGCTATCCAATTTTCCCAGCACCACGTATTGAATAGGGATTCTTTCCCCCAGTGTATGTTTTTGTCTGCTTTGTCAAAGATCAGATGGCAATATGAGGATGGTTTTATATCTTGGTTCTCTGTTCTGATCCATTGGTCTACGGCTCTGTACTTGTGCCAGTACGATGCTATTTTGGTTACTATAGCCTTGTAGTATAGCTTGAAGTCTGGAGAAGTTATGTCTCTTGATTTGTTCTTTTTGCTTCAAGTTGCTTTGTCTATTCAGGCTCTTTTCTGGTTCCATATGAAGTGAAGAATTATTTGTTATAGATTAAATGGGGATTGCATTGAATCTGTAAACCATTTTGGGTAGTATAGACATTTTAACATTGTTGACTTTACTGATCCATGAGCATGATATATTTTTCCATTTGTTTACATCCTCTGCAATTTCCTTCCTCAGTGTTTCATAGGTCTACCTGTAGAGCTCTTTCCCCTCCTTGGCTATATATAGTCCTAGGTATTTTATTTTCTTTGTTGCTATTGTGAAAGGTATTATGTCTTTGATTTGATTCTCAGCTTGATTGTTGTTGGTGTAAAGGAATGCTACTGATTTGTGTACATTGATTTTGCAACCTGAGGCATTGCTGAATTTATTTATCAATTTGAGAAGTCTCTTGGCAGAATCTTTCTAGATACAAGATCATATCATCAGCAAAGACAGATAGTTTGACTTCTTCAGCCCCCATTTGGATACCCTTGATTTCCTTCTCTTGTCTGATTGCTCTGGCTAGGACTTCCGGCACTATGTTGAATAGAAGTGGCAATAGTGGGCAAACTTGTCTAGTTCCAGTTCTAAGTGGGAATGCTTTCAATATTTTCCTATTCAGTATGATGTTGGCTGTCAGTTTGTCTTACATGGCTTTTATAATTTTGAAGTAAGTCCTGTCTATGCTTATTTTCTTAAACGTTCTTATCTAAAAGGGTGATCAATTTTGTCAAATGTTTTTTCTACATCTATTGAGAGGATCGTGTGGTCTTTGTTTTTACTTCTATTTATGTGGTGAATTACATTTATATATTTGCATATGTTGAACCATCCTTATATCTCTGGGATGAAGCCCGCTTGGTTGTGATGAATTATTTTTATGTTGAGCAGCTGAATTCTGTTTGCTAGGATTTTATTGAGAATTTTTGCATCTATTATATATTCATAAGGGATGTTGGTCTGTGGTTCTCTTTCTTTGTTGAGTCCTTTCCTGGCGTTGGTATCAAGGTGATGTTGCCTTCATAAAACATGTTGGGAGGGTTCCTTCCTTCTTGATGTTATGGAATATTTACTGCAGAATAGGTATCAGTTCTTCTTTATAGGTCTGGTAAATTTTGGCTGTGAAACCATCTGGCACAGGATGTTTTTGTGGAAAGATTTTTTTTATTGCTGCTTCAATTTTGGTATTTGATATTGGTGTGTTCAGGATTTCTATTTCTTCCTGATTCAGCCTAGGGAGGTTGTGTTTCTAAGACTTTGTACATTTCCTCCATGTTTTCAATTTTATGTGCATATAGATTTTTATATTAAATAGTATTCATAGATGGTATTTTGTATTTACATGGTATCAATTGTGATTTCTCCTTTTTCATTCCTGATCGAGCTTATTAGGGTCCTTTCTTTTCTGCTTTTGGTTAATCTAGTGAGAGGTATGTCAATATTATTTATCTTTTCCAAGTCCCAACTTTTGTTTCATTAATTTTCTGTATAATTCTTTTGTTATCAATTTCAGTTAGTTCTGCTCTCATCTTGGTTATTTCTTTTCTTCCACTGGGTTAGGGATTGGTTTGCTCATTCTTTTCCAGTTACTTGAGAAGATGCATGGTATAATATCTTTTTTTTTTTTTAATTTGTTGAGATATGGTTTGTGCCCTAGGATGTGATCAATCTTAGAGAATGTTCCCTGAGCTGATGAGAAGAATGTATATTTAGTAGTTTTGTGGTAGAATGTTCCATGTCTATTAGGCCCATTTGTTCAAGATTTCTGTTTAAGTCCATTGTTTCTGTGTTTATTTTCTGTTTGGGGGATCTGTTCTGTTCTGTCAGAAGGGCGTTGAAGTCCCCAGCAATAACAGCACTGCTGTTTACCATTTTGTTTAGGTCAAGTAGGATTTGCTTTATGAATCTGGGCACACAGTACACCTGTGTTAGGAGTGTAAATATTTAGAATTGTTATGTCTTCTTGTTGAATTGTTCTCTTTATCACTATATGTCTTTCTTTTGTTGATTTGAAGTCTTTGAAGTCTATGTTATCTGATGTAAGAAGTGCTATACCAGCTTTCTTTTGGTTTCCATTTAAATGGAATATTGTTTTCCATCCCTTCACCTTGAGTTTGAATGAGTTCTTGTGGATTAGATGTGTTTCCTGGAGACAGCAGATACTTGGCTTGTATTTGTTATCCATTCAGCCAGCCTATGTCTCTATAGTGGGGAGTGCAAGCCATTCACATTTATTGAAAGATTTGATAAGTGGAATGTATTTCTGTTTTTCCTGTTGAGTAGAATTCTATTGCTCTTTTTTACCTCTTGAGCCATTGTGGTTACTGGGCTCTGACCTTTAGCTTTTGGGTTTTTTACAGTGGTGGGCATCTATTGTGCTGAAGCATGTATAGCGCAGTTCTAAGTATTTCCTGCAGGGCAGCTATTGACTTGGCAAATTCCCTCAGAGTTAGCTTGTCTGGAAAAGACTTAATTTCTCCATAAAATGTGAAATTTCATTTTTCAGGATACAAAATTTTAGGCTGGCAGTTGTTTTGTGTAAGAAGATTGTAGATGGAAACCCACTCCCTTCTGGCTTGTAAGGTTTCCACTGAGAAGTATGCTGTTATCCTGATGATTTTTCCCTTGTACATCAGTTGTTGCTTATATCTAGCTGCTCGTAGAATTTTCTCTTTCATTTTGACTTTGGCTAAGTTGATTACTATGTATCTTGGAGATATTCTATTTGCTATGAATCTTCCTGGAGTTTGATGACCATCTTGTATCTAGATATCTGGATCTCTAGTGACACTGGGGGAGTTTTTCCACAATAATTCCCTCAAATAGATTTTTCCATGCTTTTAGTACTTTCTTCTTCTCCCTCAAGGATACCTATAATTCAGATGTTTGTTTGCTTTCCATAGTCCTGCATCTCTCTAAGTGATTACTCTGCCCTTGTTCCTCTCTTCCTTACCTCTTTAAGTGCTTGAGTTAGCTTGAGAGCCTTGTCTTCAAGCTCTGAGATTCTTTCTTCCCATTGGTTTAATCTGTTGCAGAAACTTTCTGCTGCATTTTGAGAGTCCCTGAAAGAGTCTTTCATTCCTTTAAATTCTATTATAGCCTTCCTAATTTTGTCAAGCTCATAAGTGACTTTTTCATTAATTTTCTGAAATTTTGGGGGGGTTTCTTTTTGTTGGTTTTCAACTTTCTCTTCAATTCCATTCATCTTATTTGCCACCCTTGTTCTGAATTCCATGTCTGTCATTTTAATAATTTCCTTGTACTTGGAGTTCACTGCTGTAGCTCTATTGTAATCCCTTGGTGGTATTGATCAGACTTGATTTTTTCATGTTGCCAGGGTTCTTTTGCTGGCTTCTCATCTGAACCCTCTTTTCTGAGTTCTGGGTTAATAGGTTTTCAGGACTCCTGTTGCTTCTTGGGAACTCTCCAGATAGTTGTAGAATGTTTAAGTTGGGAGCTGGATGAGACTGTCTTCACTGAGGCTGGTGTTATGGAGATTGCTCTACCCAGGGTCTCCCCACAGAAGTAACTGCAACAGCTGGATAAGGTTGTCTTGGGTTCCCAGGTTGTGGGCATTTGCTCAAAGCAGGTTGCAGTGCACTAGTGGCTTGAAGCTGGGGGTCCCTGGTGGGGCATTGGACTTTGGAGCAGATCTTCCAGCCCTGGTTTGGTGGTGGAGGCTCTGGGGTGGGGTCTTGGGGTCCAAGTACAACTCTGGAGATTTTGGGATGGTGTCTCAGGCCTGCTGGGAATTTCTGGAGGTACAGAGGTGCAGCCTTAGGCTCCAGTATAAGAGATCAGAGCTGGGAACATGAAGTAGCCATGAGCAGAACCTCTGAGCAAGGCCTCTGAGCTAAAAGTGGGGTTGTGCATACGGCAGGCAGATCTGACCTGAAGGGTGGGGTCAGGGCCAAGTAAGCAGGTGGCAATCAAGGCCAGAGGGCAGAGTTTGGGCAAGGAGATAGTAGGCTGCTCCACAAGTGCCAGGGTCTGATAATGCCAAGTCAGGCAGGCTGTTGTGGGCTCCTGCAGCTCATGGACCTTGGGGCTCTTCACACTCTTCTCAGAGCTTGCCAAAGTGGCCACCAAAGCCTCTCAGTTTGGAACTTGTTGTGCCCCTGCATGAGAGCCTCCAAGCCAGGACTGGGGTAGAAAACACTAGTATGATAACTATTCTAAAAATATATAAAAATTGCTCAAAATGCCTCTAGGCTTATTGCTGAAAGTGTTATAAAAGTAAAACCTGTGCTTACTCAAAATATTAAACACCAACATCAGCACAATCTGTATGACTCAATCTTCTAAAGTAAGATCTTAGTCTGCCAGCCCCTGCCAAGAATATCTAGCAATAAAATTATGAGCACATACCTTTCTTATGTATATATCCAGCCTCTTCTACTTTGAGCAACATTTTTAATCACTATTTTCTAAGACTTTTCTTCTGAGTACTTTGTTTTTCAGAAACACCCATTGTTTTTCTCCATTGCTTGTGTGGGTTCCAGAATGGATTGTGTATCTGTGACCTAACTTTAGAAATATCTTTTAAGGTCAGCCTTAACAGTAGAGTGCACACCTTCCCACTCCAATGTTTCTTAATTTCTATTTTAAGAAAACATTTCTTTTGCCAAGTCATGAGATACTGCCAAATCTTTTGATTCTTTCCCTAACTCTAAGTCCCTCTACTGATTTCTCAGACTACTTTCCATTCTGTTCTTAAAGTACAAAAGCTCTTCATCTGGCATCTCCTTTTTATATATCTTTTATTCCATCTTGACCCTATGATAGTTCCTTTAATTTGTAGTTATTTATCTCTGTATCCTGTTTAGTGATATCACCAAAGGTAAATTTAAAATTTTAAATTTTTTGGATAAGAGATGGGGCATACCATTCAAGTAACATGAACATGTTATTTCTTATAATTAACAAGTCAAATCAGAATCTCAAAACTGCCCAAATACTTTCTGAACCCTTATTGAATAACAAATGCAGGCCAGCACTTGGCTCACTCATGCCTGTAATCCTAGCACTCTGGGAGTCCGAGGTCTAGGTGGGAGGATTGCTTGAGCTCAGGAGTTCGAGACCAGCCTGAGCAAGAGTTAGACCCCCGTCTCTAATAAAAATAGGAGAAAAAATTAGCTGGGCAACTAAAACTAGAAAAAAATTAGCCAGGTGTAGTGGTCTGTGCCTGTAGTCCCAGCTACTCAGGAGGCTGAGGCAGGAGGATCACCTCTGCCCAGGAGTTTCAGATTGCTGTGAGTTAGCATGACACCATGGCATTCTAGCCCAGGCAAGAGAGTGAGACTCTGTCTCCAAAAAAAAAAAAAGAAAAGAAAAAAAGAAACAAACACATGGTATAGTTTTTGCCACTACTCTCTTACCTAATATGGAAGTGTCACATATTGTCATCAGATCAATATCCCCTTGTTTTAGCTCCCTCAGTCTGCCATAACAAATTATCACATGTTGGACGGCTGAAAATAATAGAAATGTATTCTCTCATGGCTCTGGAAGCTAGAGTCTGAAATCAACGTGTCAGCAGGGTATGCTCCCTCTGATGGCTTTAGGCTTTAGCTTCTGGTTTTTGCCAACAATTCTTGACATTTCCTGGCTGGCAGTTGTATGGTTCCAATCTCCATGGTCACATGGCCTTCTTCTCTGTGTTTCCTTTAGAGCTTCAATTCTTTCTCTTTTCATAAGGATACCAGTCATTGGATTTACAGCCCACCCTAATCCAGTATGACTTCATCTTAACTTAATTGCACTTGCAAAGACCTTATTTCCAAATAAGGTCACATTCCTAAGGCACCAAGGACTGGATTTCAATATGTCTTTTGGGTGAGGGGAACAGAGTTCAACCTGCAACATCCCTATAAAAAACTGCAGAATATTCAGCAAACTATTCCAAACAACAACTTTAAATCGATTAGCAATGGAATATGAAATAAAATGTATTTGAGAAGACAATATTGAGAGTTTAAAGCATGGATTCTGGAACAAGACAACCTTCATTGGAAGGCTGACTGAACTTAATAGCTATGTGACTTTGTACAAGTTGCTTAGCCTTTCTGTTTTTCAGGAGTCATATATGCAAAATCAGAATCATAATAGGACCCAGATCATAGGGTAATCAAAATTAAATGTACCAGCATGGAAAATGATCAATAAATGCTGGCTACCAAAATTATTAATTTTCTGAAAAGATTTTTGATTATTTTATTATTATGAACATTATTTGAGCTGTTATATGTAACTGGAATTGTGCAAAATATCAGATGAATGAAAACAGCCTTGACTTTACTCCTAAAAACAGACTTAGTCCATATTACGTGCAAGTTTAAAATGTACAAAAATGAATTTTAGTAATTTTCATTATTAAAGTTATAATCGCACCATAATATCAAGCACAAAAATTTTTGATCAACTTGTTTAGTATAATAAGTGTCTCTGTTTCTGTCTCTGTCTCTTCTATATGCCTTGCTTTCTCTCTCCCTCCCCCCCTCAATATATATTTATATATTACATATATATTTATATGCTTACATTATTTTTATTATATTGAGATCTGTGCTACATATAATATAGCACAGAACATTTTTCAGGTTTTTACAGTCCTATGGAAATATAATTATTAGGATTTTTTAATATTCTATAATATTAAATGTACTTATTAAACTCATTTAACTTTTATAATATTTTTAGCACCGTATTCGGTTCCAATTTAATTACTATGTTAATATTAAAATATCTGACATCTTAAAAAGAAAACTGGTGTGTTTTTAAAATTAAGTTAAAAATCTGATGTAAAACTGAATAAGTACTTAGTGAAACAGTACTATTTAAGTTCAGTACAAGGAACCAAAGTAATGGCTAATTCTAGAAGCTTTGCACAGCAGATAAAGATCACATTTCACATATAATAAGCAGTTAGGCTAAAATTAAACTCTTATAAGAATTTCCTTATATAGGTTTTTAAAATTATGAATCCATACATGTTTTTTTCTACGTGGCACTGGCTATGATATATTAAGTAAAAAAATAATGTTTATTTGCTGTTGTATTTAATCAACTTACATTTGTGTTTTCAAATTATTTTACTATGTCCTTGGTTTACAGAGGCATAGTATTCTGTTGAGTAGCACTAGAATAGGCAAGAGAGAGTAAGGTCTGCAAATTAACTTGTTTTCTCCCAATTTTAAATTACTTAAACTTTTTTTCAAAAATGAAAGGGAAAGGTATTCATATTTATTAATTACTAAATTAAACATGATCACACATATGAGGAATTTACTGCATAGAAGGGATCCTTCCACCCTTAACTCTCTTGCTTTGGGTAATAATTTCCCTCTGCACCATGAATTCAGCTTCGAACCTTAAAGGACATCAACATAAGGAAGATATATGTTATATTTAGATGCAAGTTATTAATCATGCGGGGAAAAATCCAAACCGTTCTATAATGACAGACACATGCCATGAGATATATGACTAACTGGATAGTTGGTTCAGCCGTCAGTGCCACCTGACTTATTAAAATTTTACACTTTTCTCCCCTGCACCAAAAATCATTGTTCTACATTATTCTCCTGAAAAGAATGTTCTACAAATTCCTATACTTGTGTATATTTAAATAATACTTCATGTGTCAATTTGCCAAACATAATGACAGCGAATAAGAAGAAAATAACATTAATTTATTGACTCAAACTTCTTTTGAGATAGTCTATGATTTAAAGAATCGAGGACACCTTTTTTCAGGGCTGGGGGTGGGGAGTTATTTTTCCTTAACAGAAGCATAATATCTGCAAGCAGCTAAACAACTTTCTAACTTGTTCCAGGTATTTAAATTTGTGTTACTTATTTGTTTCCATGCATAATGTATATTTATCCACCTCAGGTGAAGACAACATCAGAAGAAGGGAGAAAAACCCACCAAACCAAATTAAACCAGCAGGAATAAGCCAAAATTTAGTTGCAGCCAGCTTGATCAGTGATGTTTTATTCATCAATCACCTGCGCTTACATCGGATTGTTTACGCACAGATTTCAAGCATAAGTAGCAAATGCACCACTTCATTTTACTTCTGTAATATCCTAGATTAATGTGGTGCACATTAGTCTGGGAGATTCACCTTAGGTGTTCAGGTGCTGTGTAAAATGACTTCTTATTAGCTATATTAAACCTTTTTTTCCTCCAAATAAAATAAAAAGCATTTTTGGGTGTTTTAAGACATAATGAGGAAGATTATTTAAGTGCCTAGGCTATTTTATGAAACTAAATTAGTTATAACTGAAAGAAGCATTAATGCATTTATGTCACAGAGCAAATTACTGATGAAAATTATATATTTATTCAAAGCTTATGTGTTTTACAACCTAAAGTATTAGTCGGTATTTCTCTAATTTTATGTTATGGAGGCAATGGAAATTTACAGGGTAAACTAATAAAAAATATGTGAGAAGCCAACTTTAGAAATGCTGGTTCGGTAAGACCTCCATGAAAAGGGAATATTTAAAAGAAATCTGCATAGTTATGAGTTAAGATTGCAAAGGTCCCAGGGAAGAGCATTCCACATAAAGCTACTGTCAAGTGCAAAGTCCCTGAGGCAGGGACAAGGTTGGCTTGTTTCTAGAACAGAAAGAATGCCAGAGTGTTTAGCATATTCGGTTCTGCCTGAATCCAAATCCATGTGCTTTGTAATGCACCAAGCTACTTCAAAAAGAACCTGGAGAAAGCATGAGAGCATTTTGTTTCTTTCCCTGATCACTCTTTTCTTAATGTCACTAAATATCTAGTGATTATGTTTTGTTTTGTTGTTTTTTTTTTCTTTCTGAGGCCTTCCCATAGGGCCTCTGTTTTCCAATCTAACATACATGTTGCTAAAATATTTACAGAAGGATAACACCCATTTTATATGTTTTATGGAAAATGCCATTTCCAGGAAGGATGGATGGGTAAATGATAGATAAATATTATTTTTGGGAATTTCATTTCCAGGAATTTTACCTATGTTCTTGAGCACTATTAGGCAACTTAAAATCACAGAGATTGAGACTCCACACTATGCATTATGGTATTCACTGCTTTAGTCAAGACTAATACTCTCCATTATCGGTTCTAAAAATTGAGTCTAAGAAATCTATTTTCCTTGTTATTACTATTATTAGCACATTCAATTATTCGATTGAAGACTGGTATTATTATTACTATTGTTTGTGGGTTTTTATAAAAAAAGATGAAATGTAGTAAAATATGCGAATAATAGCATGTGTCCACTTTGTTGTAAAAAGGTTAGATTTCAGAAAATAAATTATTGACAAGTTGATGATACAGTAACTTGAAATACACATTGAACAGCTTATATAGAAAGCGTAAATACATTATAAAAGACATGGAAGGGTAACAAAGTACAACATTCAGAGAGTGATTTTACAAAAGACCTTTGATTTTCCTCTTTATCTTTCTTATCACTCTAGATAATTTAAGATACATTTATAGGATATACGGATGTCTAATCACAAGCTATCTTAAACTATATTTGCTTGTCTGTTTAAAGAAAATTAAATAAAATTAGTTAGAGCTGCACTATACTTTGAACATACAATAAGACTGTAGGTAAATTCTAGTATATAAAAAGAGACATATAGAACAAACACTCTGATGTTAAAAGTACACTAAACTGAGGAGAGAAAAAGAATTATTGGTTCAAATAATCCATACCTGATTCTTGAGCAGGTATAAATTTCATTTCTACTTGCCATATGTAATAATGTTTTTCTTAATTTCAAAGGTATAATACTACTCAAGTAATTTTGAGACAGAAAAGGGGAGAGTCCTGTGGCATTTGAATGCTTTCCCCACTCCAGATATTATTTTCTAATTCATAAAATTGAGATATAGAAATAGGTGATCTCTGAGCATCCTTTCAATTTTGACACCCCTGGATTCTGTATCAAGCCAGATTCTCAAAACAAAATAAAACAAAACAAACAAAAAACAGAAACTGTCCAAAAGGTTGATGGTTTAGTTTTGCTTTTGAACACCAGTAGTTCTTTATTCTCATCACATGGCCTTCCCAAATGTGGCATAGTGCAAAACGCCTTGGCAGAGTTGTTGGGATACCGTGGTTCTCATCTCAACTCTGCGACTGACAAGGTTATGACATTGGATAGCTCACTTAATTCTGCCAATCCTCATTTACTAAACTGAGATGACTTTGAACATTCTTTCTTACTGTAAATGACAAATTTCAATGAGAGATTAGTAAGTTGCCCTTAAAACGAAGCTTAACAATAATTATAACCAACACATAATGAAAACATTCTCAGTAAACAAAAGATTCTGTAGTCTTCAAATCTTGATTTGTTTTTCCCCTTTTAAAATGTGGAGTGAGTTATGATGGCCACTTACATACTTGAAGCCCTTCAAATTGTCAATTCCTTGCTCTTTCCAAAGCTCTAGGTCTGTTTTCTCTGAAATATTCATTTCTCTCAATTTGTAGCTCTCCATAGGTTTCTGCACTCAGAGCATAAAATCAAAAATACAAAGAAAATTGAATAATCTTACCCCAAATTTATTATAAATAGTAATTTAAAAGACTCATTATCACAGTATGAAATAAAAAAGAAGGATCGTAAACAAAGAATGCGAGAAAATGTAGAAACTGTGTGGGCACATATCTATCTAGCTATCTCCACAACATCTGAATGTATGATGTAGTGCTATTCATGCGTGAATCAATAAATACATTTCTGCACTGATTTAATAGTGCGTTATTGGAATTAGACTGTAGTTATAAATACTAATTAGAATTAAATCATTAGAAATGAAATGTGCCCAGCATCTTCTATCAGACTGCTGTAAAGAAAGAAGCTCAAATTGGTTAGAATTCATCAATTTTTGTTTCATACTTTTATCAGGGTTTTATAAGACAAAAGTATGGGGGAAAAGTCCCTAGGCTTCAAGAGACTATAAAATCTCATTGAAGTTGGTTTCCTGAAAGTCAAATAAAAAGGGAAAAAAAAAGCCCCTTGGTACTCACGCACTGCCGAGTTGGTCAAATTGAGCCAATTCTAATTTTTCAGGATTGTTGAACTCACCAGGGAGGACATGAGCAGACAGATGAAGTACAGAGGATACTCCCTGCACCAGCTCCAGCAGAATCCGAATTATTTCTCAGCCCGCACTTCCAAACCCCTGCAATTTGGATCTGAGTGTTCTTTAACACTTAGTACCTGTGCTGCCTCACTCTGGTATCCCTGCTTCCTTTACGACATTATGTGCGACCTTGGCCCTCTTCAGCTCTGAACTATCGAGTCTGGGACAGAGCAAGGCTGACTTTTGATTGCGGCTTTTCCAAGAAAGATGGGAAGCTTTGGAGTTCAGAAACCCTATGGAAGACTTCAGTGTGTCCCAGAGTTGAAGTAGCCACACAGGGAAACTAGAGAGATTTGGGAGCTGCAGAGAAAAGACACTGAGATGAGATAAACATTCTAGGTAAAGGAGGTATAGTGCTGCTGACGAAAGGTCACCTGTCCATGCCAAGGTTTCTTAAATTTAACACTATTAGGCAGGATAATTATTGTGTGGGGCTGTCCTGTGTACTGTAGGATGTTTAGCAGCATCCCTGGACTATACCTACTAGACACCAATAGCCCCCCTTCCAAGTTTCAAAAATCAAAAATGTCCCCAGAAATTAACAAATGTTCCACAGTGTGGAGTGGGGAGAAGGGAGGCAAAATCTCCCATGGTTTGGAGCCATTGGTCTATGCATTCCTACCTCCATGCCTTCAATTAGCTATGCCCTATGTCACCTTTTAATAACCTGCCATGGACTGAATTTTGTCCCCCCGCAATTCATATAATGAAGCTCTAACCTCTAATGTGATGATATTTGGAGATGGGGGCTTTGGGAGATAATCGGGTTTAGATTGAGTTGTGAAAATAAGGCTCTCTTGATGGGATTAATGCCCTTATGAGAAGAGACACTAAAAGGCTTTCTGTCTTTCTTTCCCTGTTATGTGACAATGCAGTGAGAAGGAAGCCTTCTACAAACCTGGAAGAGAGCTCTTCCCGTAATCTGACCACAGGAACACCCTGATCAGATCCCCAGACTCCAGAACAGTAAGAAAATAAGTTTCTATTGTTTAAATCACATAGTTTATGGTATTCTGTTATGGCAACCCAAGATGACTAAGACATGCCCCCTCTCCCAGAAGGCTTACCCTCACTCTCTGTAAGGTTTAGATGCCCACTCACACTTCTTTAATACCCTGTTCTTTGTTCATTCAATGTAAATGTAGTAGACACCTGTTACATACTATATATTGCCCTAGAGATATGATAGCAAATAACATTGACAAGGTTTCTGTCCTTAGAGAGCTTTCATGTCTGAAGAAGAAACAGACCATAAAGTGTATAACCATAAATAAATGAGATATTCGTGGCGGCTGTGAAGCAGGTTAAACAGAGTGATGAGATAGGACTACTACTTGGGAATTAAATAATCTAACTTGAGTGGTCATGGCAGCGAGCAATTGAGCAGACACACATGGAGTGAAAGGAATGAGCTATAACAACCACTCTGAAGAAGCATCAAAGGTGAGAACCCTGATGTGAGAATGAGCTGGGCTTATTGGAAGAACTGTAGGAAGGCTAGTGCTGTGGTGCTATAAGCCTGGGAAAAGGTAGGTGTGAGATGAACTGGGATAGGTGGGCATGGGCCAGTTGATACAGAGCCTAGTCAAACCTTGATAAGGAGTCGGATTTTATTTCAGTGTCTGTCATAGTACTTGATACACTATCTCTAATCGTCAAAACTGTTGTCTCCTTTCCTTATTATCCATATGGCCTTGAGCATTTCCTTCAATGCCTTTTTAAAAAAATCCATAAAATGGGTATCAATATATGCCTCAGATAATGTTGTGATGATTAAATAAAATGTGATGATGCTAATATGGTCATTTAATAAAATCATAGTCAAAGTATTGGGCTTGCATTATATCTCTTCATCTTCAAAACAATAGACTTTATTCCTACCAGGAGAATGGGGAAAAGACACTTGAACTCAGCATTGAAGACAAAATAGAAATTTGTTGGTGAAAAATTCATAGTGAAAAGGAAAAGGCACTCCAGAAAAGGGAATAGCACGGGCAAAGCACAGTTATGAAAAATCGTGGAGCAGAGAGTGACTGTACATCATTAGATGAGACTGGAGCACAAGGTGCAAGGAAGAGCAGAAGGAAAACCTGGAGAAATAGATTCTTATTTAGATTATGTGATTTACTAAAAGTAACTTTACTTCTTTTTAGCCTCAGTTTCCTCATCTAAAAGAGGCAATGACATCCCTTTCATTGCATTATTGTGAGGGCAACATGAAACAGTATTTTATCACAGAGCCCAATACAAAGCAAGTTTTAAAAATATTAGGAATATGGCCAACTATCTAAAGGAAGCTTCTCAGTGCACCAATGCCCCTCTAAGCTCATTTCCAGTGATAAACTAAAGGACTCTGTTCTCAGATCTTTTCCATTTTTGATGAAGGACTTGAATGAGAACACAGATCAGATATTTTAGATTACCAAGTTTGGAATGGATAGTTAATATACCATGATACAAAAATCAGATCTTGATAAGCTGAAGTGATTAAATGTAACACAGATAAATGGATCAGAAAGAAAAAGTATCTATTTGAGATGAACCAGTTGTGGGTGAGTGAGTAGTCATTCATGTGAAATATCAAAGGGCATTTTGGGGGTGAATGCAAGCCCAATATGAGATAAGAATGGAATCTGTTTGCTAAAAATATGAATGCAATGGTATTTCAGTAGCATTTAGACAGGTATGTGTCCAATATGAGGAAGTAATTAATTCACTCCAATAAAAGCAAAGAAATGTATCATAGTGACAGAAAATGGTTGGTAATTATAGATTGTTTGAATGATTGCATCATTGAAACTAATGAAGTGGTCAGTATATTAATACTGTAAATCTGTCTCTAGTTAGAATGGAAGGTCTAGTCTATGTCTCTAGTTAGAAAGATTCTCTGAAAGATATGAAAAGCAATAGGGAGCCCATGATATTGACTTTCATACTCTCTTTTGATTCCTGTAATTCCACTTGTGTTAAGGAGGCCAGTAGACCAGTTGGCAGATCTTTTCAAGGAAGTTGACCCTGAATGGTTTGCTTTTGACATACGGCCAATGGAAAATCAGACTGTAATTCATCCGGGAAGTCTGGTTGAAATGTGCGATGATGGGCATGACATGTACTCAGCAAGAATGTCACTAACCCATACAAGGGAATTGGAATGCTTACAAAGAGGACACTCCAGAAAGAGGGGGCAGAGAAAAGCGCAGCCTTCATTTGAAATAAACCCTTGGTGATTTTCAAGAGACTGGAACATGTTTTAAGGAAATCTGGGCTTGCTTTCAAAAACAGGATCCATTTATAGTCTGAGGGGAAAGTCACGGGAGGCTAAGGGAGGCTGCCTGAGATCCACTTTGAATTCCTTGATTTTCCAAATCTGAAACTTGAAGTCAAATTTAGGCCCTGCCAACTACTTGA
>RJWJ010003793.1:0-82354 GCA_004363605.1 Indri indri | reverse complement strand
CCAAACCTGAGGGTGAAAAGGGTTCTGGAAGGTGAAGAAGAAAACACTCAAAGAATGAGGGGTTAATAATACCCTATTTGAAGAATTAATATGGGAGAATTTCCCAGGCCTTGCTAAAAATGTAGATATACAGGTACAAGAAGCTCAATGGACCCCAGGGAGATTCAATGCAAATAGAAAGGCACCACGTCACACAGTCGTCAGATTGACCAAAATAGCCACTAAAGAGGCCCTTCTACAAGCTGTAAGGTGAAAGAAACAAGTAACATACAAAGGAAAGCCCATCAGAATAACTCCAGATTTCTCAACTGAAACCCTGCAAGTAAGAAGAGGCTGGGGCCCCATCCTCACTATTCTGAAACAGAATAATGCCCAGCCAAGAATCTTGTACCCTGCTAAACTAAGATTCATATACGAAAGAGAAATAAATACATTCTCAGATAAGCAAAGACTGAGGGAATTCACCAAGACAAGACCAGATCTCCAAGTAGTGCTCAAAACAGAATTTCACAAGGATCAGCACAATAAACACTCTCAAATGCGAAACCACTCAAAAGTTAAAGATCAAAGGCTAGATTCCACAACGGCTCAAGAGAGAAAACAAAGCAACAAACTGCAACCCAACAGAATGAACAGTAATTCACCCCGCTTATCGGTTCTCTCAATAAATGTGAATGGTTTAAACTCCCCTCTCAAGAGACATAGGCTTGCTGAATGGAAAAAAAAAAAAAAAAAAAAAAAAACAAGCCAAGCATCCGCTGTCTCCAGGAAACACATCTAACTTGCCAGGATGCATTTAGACTCAAAGTAAAGGGGTGGAAATCAATATTTCAAGCAAATGGAGGCCATAATAAGGCTGGTGTGGCAGTTTTGATCTCATATAATTTGGTTCTTAAATCAACAAAAGTAATGAAAGACAAAGGGGGTCACTATATAATGGTGAAGGGTACAGTTCAACAAGAAGACATAACAATGCCAAATATGTATGCACCCAACTTAGGTGCACCCAGATTCATAAAGCAAACTCTACTTGATCTAAACGAATTGATAGAAAGCAACACCATAATAGTCGGAGACTTCAACACCCCACTGACAGCACAGGACAGATCCTCCAAACAGAAAATTAACAAAGAAATAATGGACTTAAACAGAAGTCTAGAACAAATGGGCTTGACTGACATTTACAGGACATTCTACCCCAAAACCACTGAATACATATTCTTCTCATCAGCTCATGGGACATTCTCCAAGATTGACCATATTCTAGGACAAAAAGCATGTCTCAAAAAATTTGAAAAATTAGAAATCATACCATGCATCTTCTCAGATCACAGTGGAATAAAAACAGAAATCAACCCCAATAGAAACTCTCATCTCTACACAAAGTCATGGAAATTAAACAACTTTCTGCTGAATGATTCCTTCATAAATGAGGAAGTAAAGATGGAAATTAAAAGATTCTTTGAACTAAATGAGAAAGGTGACACAAGTTATCAAAATCTGTGGGACACAGCCAAAGCAGTCCTGAGAGGAAAGTGTATTTGCATAAATGCCTATATCCAAAAGTCAAAAAGATCACAAGTAGACAACCTAATGAATCGACTCAAAGAACTGGACAAAGTAGAACACACCAACCCCAAACCCAGCAGAAGAAGGGAAATTAATAAGATCAGATTAGAACTAAATGAAATTGACAACAGGGAAACTATATGGAAGATTAATAAAACAAAAAGTTGGTTCTTTGAAAAAATAATCAAAATTGACACATCTTTGGCTAAACTAACGAAAAACAGAAAAGAAAAATCCCCAATAATCTCCATCAGGAATGAAAAAGGAGAAGTTACAACCGATGCCATGGAGATTCAAGATATAATTTATGAATATTACCAAAATCTTTATGCACACAAACTGGAAAATGTGGAGAAAATGGACAAGTTTTTAGAAACACACAGCCTCCCTAGGCTCAACCAGGAAGAAATAGAATTCCTGAACAGACCAATATCAAGGACTGAAATTGAAACAACAATAAAAAACATTCCAAAAAAGAAAAGTCCTGGACCAGATGGTTTCACACCCGAATTTTACCACACCTACAAAGAAGAACTGGTGCCTACCCTGCAGAAATTATTCCACAGCATCGAGAAGGATGGATTCCTCCCCAACGCATTTTATGAAGCCAACATAACGCTGATACCAAAACCAGGAAAGGACACAACGATAAAAAAAAAAAACTGCAAACCAATATCCTCTATGAATATGGATGCAAAAATTCTCAACAAAATTCTAGCTAACCGAATTCATGTGCTTATTAAGAAAATAATCCATCGTGACCAAGTGGGCTTCATTCTAGAGATGCAGGGATGGTTCAGCATATGCAAATCTATAAACGTAATTCACCACATAAACAGAAGCAAAAACAAAAACCATGTGATTCTCTCAATAGATGCAGAAAAAAGCATTTGACAACATTCAGCACCCTTTTATGATAAGAACCAGTAACAAAATAGGCATAGATGGGGCTTACCTAAAAATGATACAAGCCATTAATGCAAACCCACAGCCAACATCATACTGAATGGGGAAAAAGTGAAAGCATTCCCACTTAGAACTGGAACCAGACAAGGTTGCCCACTATCTCCACTTCTATTCAACGTAGTGCTGGAAGTCCTGGCCACAGCAATCAGGCAAGAGAGTGGAATTAAAGGCATACGCATGGGAACAGAGAGATCAAACTCTCACTATTTGCTGATAACATGATATTATATCTAGAGAACCCCATGGATTCAACCAAGAGCCTCCTGGAATTGATAAATGAATTCAGTAAAGTCTCAGAATATAAAATCAATACACACAAATCAGAGGCTTTCATACATGCCAGTAGCAGTCATACTAAGAACCTAATCAAAGACTCAATTCCCTTCACAATTGCAACAAAGAAAACAAAGTATCTAGGAATATATTTAACTAAGGAGGTAAAAGACCTCTGCAGGGAGAACTATGAAACATTGAGGAAGGAAATAGCAGAGGACGTAAACAGGTGGAAAACCATACCATGCTCATGGGTGGGCAGAATCAACATTGTTAAGATGTCTATAATCCCCAAAGTGATCTACAGATTCAACACAATCCCTATTAAAATACCAACATCATTCTTCACAGATATAGAAAAATTAATTTTACGCATCATATATAACCAGAGAAGACCCTGCACAGCAAAAACAATTTTAGGCAATAAAAACAAAATAGGAGGTATCAACTTACTAGACTTCAAACTTTATTATAAGGCTGTACTAATCAAAACAGCTTGGTACTGGCAGAAAAATAGAGCCATTGACCAGTGGAACAGAGCTGGGAACCCAGATATAAATGCATCCTTATATAGCCACCTAATCTTTGACAAAGCAGACAAAAACATACACTGGGAAAAAAATCCTTATTCAATAATTGGTGCTGGGACAACTGGATAGCCACACATAGAAGACTGAACCAAGATCCACACCTCTCACCTCTCACAAAAATCAACTCATGCTGTGTAACAGATTAAACGTAAGGAGGGAAACTATTAGAATTCTAGAGGAAGATGTTGGAAATACTCTTCTAGACATTGGCCTAGGCAAAGAATTTATGATGAAGACCCCAAAGGCAATGACAGCAACAGCCAAAATAAATAAATGGGACCTGATCAAATTAAAAAGCTTCTGCACAGCCAAAGAAACTGTCACAAGAGCAAACAGACAACCTACAGAATGGGAGAAAATTTTTGCATGCTACAAATCTGATAAAGGGCTGATAACTAGAATCTACTTAGAACTCAGGAAAATCAACAAGAAAAAATCAAACAAATCTATCAAAAAGTGGGCAAAAGACATGAACAGAATCTTTTCAAAAGAAGAAAGAATAATGGCCAAAAAACATATGAAAAAATGCTCAACATCTCTAATCATCAGGGAAACGCAAATCAAAACCACAATGAGATATCACTTATCTCCAGTGAGACTGGCCTTTATCAAAAAGTCCCAAAACAATAAATGTTGGCATGGGTGCAGAGAGATAGGAACACTCATACACTGCTGGTGGGACTGCAAACTAGTGCAACCTCTGTGGAATGCAATATGGAGATACCTTAAAGAGATTACAATTAGAAGTACCATTCGATCCTGCAATCCCATTACTTGGCATCTACCCAAAAGAACAAATGATACTCTATAAGAAAGACACCTGCACCCGAATGTTTATAGTAGCACAATTCGCAATTGCAAAGATGTGGAAACAACCCAAGTGTCCATGAATGCATGAGTGGATTAATAAAATGTGGTATATATATACCATGGAGTACTATTTAGCTTTAAGAAACAATGGTGATGTAGCACCTCTCATGTACTCCTGGATAAAGCCGGAATGCATTCTACTAAGTGAAGTATCCCAAGAATGGAAAAACAAGCACCACATGTACTCACCATCAAATTGGTATTAACTGATCAACACATAAGTGTACATATAAGAATAACATCTATTAGAAGTCAGGCAGTGGGGAGGGGGGAGGGGGAATCGTAGGAGGGGACGGGTATATGCACACACAAAGAGTGCAATGTGCACCATCCGAGGGATGGACACACCTGAAACTCGGTCTTAGGGGGGAGGGAGGGCAAGGGCAACATATGTAACGTAAACATCTGTACCCCCAAAATATGCTGAAATAAAAAATAAATAAATAAAAAGGAAAAAAAAAAGGAAGTAAATAGGAAAAAATATAGTACAGTTCAAGGAGGGTGCATTCCCTAACTATCTCTTCAAACACAGACGAGGAGGGTAATGAGTAGCAGAGGTACACCAAGAAGATGGAGCATAGGACCATGGGAAACTACAGACCAAGGAGATCTTTCCACAGAGCACAATCCTAATCTAAGGAATAGGTACATACCCAGAGTAGAGGGGGCACACAGCCTCTGATCAGTGGTATGTACGAATTGCTAAGGAGCAGTGATTACAGAGTGTCTCACATTTTTGTATTTTCAAATGGGAGTATTTACCATGATTTTCTGCAATGGTTCATTTTACGTGTCAAGTTGCCTGGGCTAAAGGATGCCCAGATAGCTGGCAAAATATTTGTGGGTATGTCTGTGATCAAGTTTCTAGAAGAAATTAGTGTTTGAATCAGTAAACTGATTAAGGAGATCACCCCTCACCAATGTGAGTGGGCATCATCTAGTCTATTGAGGGTCTGAACAGGAAAAAGAAAGGTGGGGGAAGGACACATTTGTTTCCTGTTTGACCTCTAACATGTGTATTCTGCTGCACTCAGGCATTGGTGTTCCTCATTCTCAGGCCTTCAGACTCGGACTAAATTATGACATCAGCTTTTCTGGTTCTCCAGCTGGCCAATGGCAGATCAAGGAACTTCTCAGCATTCATAATTATGCAAACGAATTCCTATTATTTATACACACACACACACACACACAGATGATCCTCAACTTATGATGGTTCTACTTATGATTTTCAACTTCACCGTAGTGAGAAAGCAATACTCATTTAGTAGAAATTGTACTTTGGGTACCTATACAACATATCTGTTCGTCACTTTCGATACAGTATTAAATAAATTACACGACATATTCAAATTTTATTATATTATATGATAGGCTTTGTGTTCAATTATTTTGCCCAACTGTAGGCTAATTGTAGGTGTTTTGAGCATGTTTAAAGTAGCCTAGGCTAAGCTATGATGTTTGGTAGCTTATGTTTATTAAATGCATTTTTAATTTATGATATTTTTAACTTATGATGGGTTTATTGGGATGTAACCACATTGTAAGTTGAGGAATACCTATCTATCTTTTTCTCTACCTATCTGTATCATCTATTGGTTCTGTTTCTATGGAGAACCATAACTTACACATTATTCTTTCTGTGTTATACACTAGGTGTCTGGAAGCATAACTAGGGTTTTTGTTCATAGTTTTCTAGACCTAGTGAAAAAAGTCTGGATTTAATGTAGCAACTATTATGTATTACTTAGAGATCCCAGATACTATGCATGATGAACATACTGGCTCAATCTTAGAATCTGAGTTACCTCCCTTGGGAAAGGTATGACTATGCTCTGTATGTGGGACAAAGGGAGTAAAGGAATGTTTGACCAGGAGAGCAATCTGTGGCAGAGGTTTAATCCTAAACACAGGTTTTCCAACATTTTTGCAGTTAGACAGGATCATGTGACTCCATCTGATAAATGGACAGTGGACATTAGTGAGAATATCATTTATTTATTTATTTTTTGAGAATAATTTTTTTTTTTTAATTGAGACACAGTGTATCTTTGCCACCTGTGCTAGAGTGTAGTGGTGTCATCATAGCTCACTGCAACTTCAAATTCCTGGACTCAAGCAATCCTTCTGCCTCAGCCTCCTGAATAGCTGGGAGTAAAGGCACTTGCCACTGTGCCCTGCTAATTTTTCTATTTTTTTGTAGAGAACAGGGTCTTGCTCTTGCTCAGGCTGATCTTGAACTCCCGAGCTCAAGTGGTGTTCCCACCTCAGCCTCCCAGAATGCTAGGATTACAGGTGTGAGCCACTGTACCTGGCAAAGAATATCAATTCTTGTTGAAAGCAAATATGAGCTATATGTGTAATTGTATAGTTGTTTCTCTGTTACCGAGACCCAGATGTTCTCGTATTCCAGTTGACACAGTTACAAGATAGAGGAGCATTTATCAGCCTAGCTCCTAAGTCAACAGAGCAGAACCACCCCCTACCACCAACATCAGCATGTAGTGGACATGTAATGCAATAAAAATAAACTGTAGTTTGTAGGCTACACAGCAATATGTAACTGTTCTAACTAAAACATATATTGCAATCATAAATACTATTATGTTTCAAAGGTGCATAATATTAAGAAATGAATTACATGTTTCCTGCAAGCACAGCTAGACAGAAGAATTCTGCTATCTGGAGAGAGATATTTTATTTAAAAGATTTCTTGTATGCATGACATCTCTACTTTAAGATAATTGAGTTGATTATCTCATCATGTTTTTTGTGATCATACTCATGTCCCCTTCACTATAAAAAACATTCTTGTTAGAGCCCACTGTGGTATTTCTGTTTCCTGAACATCTTTGAATTTTCTTCCCTAGCACTGATGTTGTCATTTAATCACATAACATCTTCTAAAGTTTATGTATATTTTGAAAATAAGGATGGTTTGTCTTTGTCCTAATGAAATTATAAACTCTTTGAAGGGAGAATTTTTTTATGACATAGTAATTTGTTCCAACTGAATCACATAGAATTGCAGTGCCAACAATTATATGGAAGATGGTGCCGTGTTGCTCTACCAAAGTGAAATAAAGACGGCTCTTCAAAAATGTATTCAACAAAGATTTATTGGACACTTATAATGTCGATTCTTTATTGGGGGAAGTGTTCAAGCTGCCTATAGATAGTAAGCTCTTTCCTATGTACATCTGGCTTTAACTGTTAAATCTGAGATGTATTTGCACCAATCAGTTTTCTGAAAAAGAAAAAAAAAATCCACTCTTGAGAAATCCCAATGCTTATCGTAGCAGACCTTTGGCTTGATTTAATGTATTCAAGAATACAAAATTATCATCTCCTGTGTAAATATGCTAAGAATCCATGAGATTTTGCCACTCATAATTTGAGTTGATTAATCTCTTGAGCACTGAGAAAAAAGACTGAGCTTCCTCTGAGACTATAAAGGCATAAGGTGAGAATATAAATTAAAAAGAAAGCCAAAGGAACCATGTTCACTTACAAAACCCAAAAGAAGATAGATAAAATAAAATATCATTAGGTGTGCATTTATTATGTGTGAAAAGCTGTGCTGACAGCATCACAATCATTTATTTCTCAAAAAAATCTTGCAAGGTAAGTGTTATTATTGTTACTTTTGAAACAACTAAGGAAAATTTGCCTACAATACACTATAACCTATCAGATTTTAGACCTTCATAGTCATGTGAACCACTTTCTTCAAATCTGTTTATTTGTCTGTCTATCCATTCTGCCATTTCTGTTTCTCCAAAGAAACCTGACTAACTCAGATTTTGGTACCGGGAAGTAGGATACTACTGTAATAAATGTCTAAATATATGGAAATGGATTTGGAACAGGGTAATGGGTTGAGGGTGAAAGAATTTTGAGATATATGCTGGACTAAAAACCTTAGACTGCCTTCAAGAGATTGTTGATAGGAATATATTGTGAAGTCTCAGATGGAAATGAAGAAAATGTATTGAAAACTGAATTAAAAGTGATCCTTGTTATAAAGTGGCAAAGAACTTGGCCAAATTGTGTTCTAGCATTTTATAGAAAACAGAATTTGTGAAAAAATTGGATATTTAGCTGAAAAGATTTCTTTTTTTATGTATTTCTTTAATTTCAGCATATTACGGGGGTACAAATGTTTAGGTTACATATATACACTGCCTTTGCCCCACCCAAGTCAGAGCTTCAAACATGTCCATCCCCCAGATTGCTCACTGCACCCATTAGGTGTGTGTATACCCATCCCTTCCTCCCCTCTCCCACCTGCCTGACACCCGATTAATGTTACTATTGTATGTGCACTTATTCATTGGTCAGTTAAGTCAGTTAATACTAATTTGATGGTGAGTAAATGTGACTTGTTTTTCATTCTTGTGATACTTTACTTAATAGAATGGGCTCTAGCTCTATCCAGGATAATACAAGAGGTACTAGGTCACCACTGTTCTTTGTGGCTGAGTAGAACTCCATGGTATATGTATACCACATTTTATTAATCCACTCATGTATCGATGGGCTCTTGCATTGTTTCCACATCTTTGCAATTGTGAATTGTTCTGCTATAAACATTCTAGTGCAGATGTCTTTTTTTATAGAATGTTTTTTTTTTTCCTTTGGGTAGATGCCCAGTAAATAGGATTGCTGGATCAAATAGTAGTGCTACCTGTAGCTCTTTGAAGTATCTCTATATTACTTTCCACAGAGGTTGTACTAGTTTGCAGTCCTACCAGCTGTGTATGAGTGTTCCTATCTCTCCGCATCCACGCCAACATTATTGTTTTGGGACTTTTTGATAAAAGCCATTCTCAACAGGAGACAAGTGATATCTCATTGCAGTTTTGATTTGCATTTCCCTGATGATTAGAGATGTTGAGCATTTTTTCATATGTTTGTTGGCCATTAGTCTACCTTCTTTTGAAAAGTTTCTGTTCATGTCCTTTGCCCACTTTTTGATAGGGTTGTTTGATTTTTTTTTTTTCTTGCTGATTTTTCTGAGTTCTAAGTAGATTCTAGTTATCAACCCTTTATTGGATATATAAACTCAGGGAGAAAACAGGGCTGTTCCTACAAGATGTTTCTCCATTCCTTCATAACCTATTTGTATCCTTGACCAGTCCCCAGATTATTTCTCGGCTTTGTTTCTATAGTTGTCCTCTAACTTATCTCACTACTTCTTGAATCTTTATCCAGTCCATTATCATAGGAATCCTGTAGAATAAAAGATAAATCATCAACTCTAACAGTAAGTACACAATCTCTCCTTTAACCAGAACTTACTGAGCCTCCCCTAACTGCCAGTCCCTGTTCAAATGCTCAGGGCACATCTGAGAACACAGCCAAACCAAGAAGTCCTCATATGGTCAACTCACCCATATAAAGACTAAGAAATCAGAACTGCTGTCTAAAGAATATGCAACAAACTACTGCATCACACATTCCCTTCAGAACTTTCTGCTATCCACATTGAACCAAATCTCTTAGGCAAGCAAAAATAAAAGTCATCGTCAAAGCTAACATCATTTTTTAAAATAAATGTTACTATGTATATTTAAGGTACACAGCATGATGTTTTGGGATACATGTAAGTAAGTAAGAAGGTTATTACAGTGAAGAAAATTAACATATCCATCATCTCACAGAGTGACCCACTTTTTTCTTGTTTTTGTGGCAAGAGCAGCTAAATGTACTCATTTAGTTTGAATCACAAATACAGTAAAATTTTATTACCTATAGTTCTCATACTGTATATTATCTCTAGACCTATGTATCTACTACTTTGTATCCTCCAACCTACCTACATCTTCCTGTTTCCTCCCCATGCCTCCACCCTCACCCATGATAACCACTCTTTTTTTTCTCTGTATATTTTAATTTTCTTTTTTAAGATTCCACATGTAGGGGAGATCATGCAATATTTATGTTTTTCTTTCCGTGTCTGGCCTATTTCGCTTAACATAATGTTCTCTAGGCTCACACATGTTGTGATAAATGGCAATATTTCATTCTTTTTAAAACTGCATAATGTTCCATAGTGAATATTATACACACACATACACACACCCCACACCAGTTTATTTATCCATTCATCCACCAACAGACAACTAAGTAGTTTCCATACCTTGGCTATTGTGAATAACGAATGCTTCAATGAACTTGAAAGTGTAGATATCTTTATGAGATGGTGATTTCATTTCTTTTGGATATAAGCCCAGAAGAAGGATTGTTGGGCCATATGATAGTCCTATTTGTAATCTCTTTAGACCCTTCAAACTGTTTTTCATAATGGCTGTACATTGTACATTCCCACCAACAGTAAGAGTTTCCTTTTTTCCCATGCTTTTGCCAACGTCTGTTATCTTTTGAATTTTTAAAAGTGGGTATCCTAACCAGTGTGAGGTAGTATCTCCCACTGGTTTTGATTTGCATTTCCCTGATGATTAACGATGTAGAGAAACTTTTCTTATATCTGTTGGCCTTCTTTATGTCTTTTTGGGAGAAATATCCATTAAAGTCTTTTGCCTACTTTTTTTTAATGAAGCTATTTGTTTTCTATTATTGAGTTGTATGCGTTCCTTGTGAATTTTGAATTTTGACCCCTCATCAAGTGCATGATTTGCAAGTACATTTTCCTGATTTGTAGCCTGCTGTTTCATTTTGTTGTTTCTTTTGTTGCGCAGGAGGTTTTAGTTTGATGTAGTCCCATTTATTTATTTTTGCTTTTGTGGCCTGAGTTTTAGTGTGATATCCAAAAAATCATTGCCAGGGACAATGTCCAGGAAATTTTCCCCTATGTTCTCTTCAAGGTGTTTTATAGTTTCTGGTCTTACATTTAGATCTTTTATCTATTTCAGTTGATGTTTTGAATAGTGTAAGATACGGGTCTGATTTCATTCTTATGCATATGAAGATCCAATTTTCCTAACACTATTTATTGAAAAGACTATCCTTTCCCAATTGTGTCCTCTGGGTATCATAGTCAAACACTGATGGGTCATATAGGTTAGAATCTGTTTCTGCACTCTGTTCTATTCCACTGGTCTATGTTTCTTTTTTCATGCAAATACCATAATGTTTTGATTACTATAGCTTTGTAATATAATTTTAAATCTGGATATGTGACACTCCCAACTTTTTTTTTCTTTCTCAAAATTGTTTTTGCTATTTGGAGTCTTTTATGTTTTCATATAAATTTTAGAATTTTTTTTCTATTTCTGTGAAGAATACCATTGAGATTTTGATAGGAATTTCAGTGAATCTGGATATTTCTTTGAGCAGTATAGATGTTTTAATAATATTAATTATTCAGATCCATGAGCACAGGATATGTATTTATTTATTTGTGTCTTCCCCAATTTCTTTCATCAATGTTTTATAGTTTTCAGTATACAGATCCTTCACTCCATGGTTAAATTTATTTCTAAGTATGTTTATGCTATTTTAAATGGGATTGTTTTCTTGATTTCTTTTTCAGTTAGATCATTATTTACATATAAAAATGTTAGATTTTTGCACATTGATTTCATATCCTGTAACTTTACTGAATTTGTTTATTCATTTTAAGAAGTTTTTTTTTTTTTTGACCTTTTGAATTTATTTATTTTACATATAGTATCATGTTATATGCAAATAGGGATAATTTGACTCCTTCCTTTCTGATTTGGATGCCCTTTTTTTTTTTTTTTAGGTCTGATTTTTTTGCTAGTATTATGTTGAATCAAAGTAGCAATGGTTGTCATGCTTGCCATGTACTAGATCTTAGTGGAAAAGCTTTCAGTATTTTCCTATTAATTACATTAATAATTGTAATTGTGGGCTTTTCACAATCAGTATTATAAATAATCAAAAATACCAGTATTTCATAAATAATCATATCATAATTAGTATTTCCTTTGTACTTAAAAAGCTGTTGAGAGTTTTTATCAGTAAAGAGTGTTGGACTTTGTTATATGGTGGGTTTTCTCTTTTATTCTGTTAATGTGATTTAGCACAGTGATTGATGTGCATGTTAAACCAGCCTTACATGCTAGGGATTAATCTCACTTGGTCATGATGTAAAAATCTATTTTAATGTGTTGTTGGATTCAGTTTTCTGGTATTTTATTGAAGATTATTGTATCAATGTTCATTGAAGAAGTAAGCCTGTAGGTTTTGGGTGGTTGTTTTTTGTTTTGTTGCTTTCGTGAGTGTGTGTGTGTGTGTGTGTGTGTGTGTGTGTACACGTGCATGTGCATGTGCAACTGTGTGTGAGAAAGAGAGGGATGTTTTTGTCTGGCTTAGGTATCAAGGTGATACAGACCTCATAAGTTGTGTTTAGAAGTATGCCCTCTAGATTAATTTTTTGGAAGAGTTTAATAAGTATTGGTATCAATTCTTTTTTGAAAGTTTGGGAGAAATCAGCAGTGAAGCTATTTGGTCCTGGGCTTTTCTTTGTATGGAAGTTTTTGATTACCTTTTAATCTCACTGTTTGCTATTGGTCTGTTCAGGGTTTCTACTTCTTCCTCACTCAACCTTGGTAGGTTGTATTTTCCTAAAAATTTGTCTATTTTGTCTAGGTTATCCACTTGTTGGCATACAATTGTTCATAATGGTCCCTTATGATACTTTTATTTCTGAGGCATCTGTTGCAATTTCTTCACATAAATTTTTGTTTTAATATATTCGAATCTTCTCTTTTTTTGTTCTTAGTTAGACTAGTTCAGGGTTTGTTAATTTTATTTTTTAAAAACACAATTCTTAGTGTTGTTGTGCTTTTATGATTTTTCTTTATTTGATTTATTTCTATTCTGATTTTTATTATGTTCTTCTTTCTGCTAATTTAGGATTTAGTTTGTTCTTTTTTGTAGTTCCTTGAGGCATAATATTAAACTTTTTATTTGCAGTTCTCTTTATTAACATAAGCATTTACGGGTATAAATTTCTCTCTTAGACCTCCTTTTGTTGCATCCCATAGGTTTTGGTATTTTATACTTCCATTTCTATTTGTTTTAAGGCATTTTAATTTCCCTCTTAATTACTTTTTTGACTCTTTGTTTGCCCAGGATGATGATTAACTTTTATATACTTGTACATTTTTCAAGAGTGCTCCTGTTAGTGATCTCTAGTTTCACACCATTGTGTTCTGAAATGGTATTTTACATAATTTCAATCTTCTTTAATTTAAGACATGTTTTTTGGCCTATGGTCTATCCTAGAGAATTTTTTGTGTGCACCAGAGGAAAATGTGTATTCCGTTACTCTTGGTTGGAAAGTTCTGTACATGTCTGTTAGGCCCATTTAGTCAAAAGCACAATTCAAGTCCTGTATTTTCTTATTAATTTTATGTCTGGTTGATCTAACTGCTGTTAAAATTCGAGCACTAAAGTCTCCTACTACTATTGTATTGCTAACTATATTTTCCTTCATGTCCATTAATATTTGCTTTATATATTTACATGCTCCAATGTTGGGCACATATATATTTATAATTGTTAGGCCCTCTTGATAAATTCACCCCTTTATCATAAAATAATGACTTTTTTTTGTCTTTTTTGATAGTTTTTTAATTGAAATTTATTTTATCAGATATAAATATAGCTCACTCATCCTTTCTTTTGGTTGCCTCTTACCTCCCTTCACTTTTAGCCTATATGAATTCTTAAACCTTAAGTGGTCTTATATGCAACATATAGTTTGGGTCTTTTATTTATTTATTTATTTTTGTTATCCATTCAGCTACTCTATGTCTTTAATTAGGAAATTTAATCCATTTACATTCAAGGTTCTTACTAATAGTCAAAGACTTCCTACTGCCATTTTAAAATTTATTTTATGGTTGCTTTGTAGTTCCTTTGTTCCTTTCTTTCTTGTTGCCTACCTTTATGATTTGATCATTATATGTACTGCTAAGCTTTGATTTCTTTCTATTTAGCATGTGTATATCTGCTGTAGTTTTCTAGTATTGTGGTTGTAATGAGGATTACCTAAAACATATTATAGTTATAATAAACTATTTGAAGCTTCCAACTTAAATTCTGCAGTATACAAAAAACTCTAGAAGTTCACCATCCCTACCACAATTTATATTTTTGATGTCACAAGTTACATGTTTTATATTGTGCATTCTTGAACAACTTATTTTACCTTTTAGTTACTTTTTTACTATTTGACTTTTAACCTTCATACCAGAGATATGTACAATTTATATACTACCATTGTAGCATTGTAGTATTCTCTGTATTTAACTATAGCAGTGAGTTTTATATTAATACTTTTGTATATATTAATGATATTAATTATTGTCCTTTTGTTTCTGCTTAAAGAACTCCATTAATTACTTCTTGTAGGGCAAGTATAGTGGTGGTGAATTTTTTCAGTTTTTACTTGTCTGAGAAAGATTTTATTTCTCCTCTGTTCTAAGGACAACTTTGCTGAATATAATATTCTTGATCGACGGGCTTTTTTCCCCCCAGTATGTAAAATATATATTATCTCATTGTTTCCTGGACTGCAAGGTTTCTGTTGAAAAATCTGCTGATAGCATAATAAGTATTCCCTTTTATCTAACTTGACACTTTTTCTTATTTCCTTTAAAATTCTCTTTTTTGTTTTACTTTTGAGAGTTTTATTTTAATGTGTCTTGCAGAGGATCACTTTGGGTTTTATCTGTTTGGGTACCTTTGAGATTTATCAATCTGGTTGTCCATGTGTCTTCTGAGCCTGGAAGTTTTCAGCAATTATTTCATTAAATAAAATTTCTGTCCTTTTCCCTATCTCTTCCCATTCCAAAACTTCTATAATGTGAATATTTGTTCACTTAATGGTGTCCCGTAAGTCTCATAGGCTGTCTTCACTCTTTTTCATTCTTTTTTTCCCCTCTGACCGATTTATCACAAAAGACCTCTCTTCATATTCCCAGATTATTTTTTTTCTGCTTCATCTAGTCTGCTGTTGAAGCTCTCTGTTGAATTTTTTATTTCATTGATTGAATTCTCTGGCTTCAAGATTTCTTTTTGCTTCTTTTTTGTATTATCTATTAAATTTCTCATTCAGATTATGAATTGCTTTTCTGATTTCAATAAATTGTCTGTTTGAATTTTCTTTTATCTCACTGAGTTTCCTTAAGATCATTATTTTGAATTTATTTTCAGAAAATTCATGAATTTCCATTTCTTAGAGATCAGTCATATGAGAATTAATGTGCTCCGTTGGAATCGTTATGTTCCTTACCTTTTCATGTCTCTTGTGTTTCTGCATTGATGTCTGTGCATATTGTAGTGTAGTTACCTCTTCCAAATTTGCTTTTCTAGACTTTCACCAGCAGGCAGGCCTGAGGATACTGATTGTACAGGGTGCAGTGACTTTGGTTTCATGTGGGCATAGTGGTGTAGTCTCCAGGCAACTTCTTCAGTTATGATTAGAGTAAGTATTGATTTCAGGTGCTTCGGTTATCTAGGCTGCAGGAATTTGTGGCAGTGACAGTGGCTACATGGGTTATTCGGGTAAGGGCATTAGGGATCCTCCTGTTCTTGTCTTCTCCACAGTGGGGAGGCTTAGCTGAAGGAATCTCTCTTGCTTTTTTCTGGCATGGGCCACAGGCAGCCACAGAGCCACTGGAACCCCAGGCACCTGTATTTAGAGCAGCTGTGGATCTGTGTTCCTGGTTTCAGGGTCTTGTGAAACTACTATGTCACTTGGAACTTGAGGCACAGATTCACTTTCTAAGGCACAGATCAATGTAGTTCTCCCACTAAGCCAAGATCTGTTTCTCTGAGGTAGATTTCAGCAGCTTGGAGCCAGGGGGTCGGGATGTAGCTGTTGTTATGACCCTTGGGTGAAGAGCATAACACTAGCCTGGTGCTGGGAAAGAAGAGGTGCACCAGAGGCTGGGACCTCAGAGAGCAGGGCATTGCTGCAATTCGTGACCCAGAACCAGCAGTACAGCTTGAGCTAGGGAGATCAGTTAGCACATAGTGATGACTCTGGACCTTAAGATGGTAGGACATGGAAGTATCCTAGGATCTATAAGGCTGAGTGCAGCAGCAAAATGTATCCAGGAATAGAAATATACCACTGTGGCTTAGACCTCAGGAGCAGGGGAGCAGAGCAGTGATGACTCCACTCCCCAAACGGGGAGGGTACCTCCACACCTTGGAATGCAGAGAGCTAGTCCAGTTTTAGGTATGTGTTGTACTGTGGTTGTTCGGCCTGGATGGTTGGATGGCACAGTTCGGCCAAGGCACTAATTCCCTAGGATGCAAGGTGTTGTGCCTTCTTAGACTCAGAAAGTGTGGCCATATGGGTCAATGGAGGCTCCAGATCCCTGGAATGGTGGCATTATCTATGGTGCAGGGGATACAACTTCTCTGATGTGCTAAAGGCTTAGAATCCCCAGGGGACAGGATTCCACCTTACCTGTGGTGCCTGGTGAGGGGAGGGGATTGATTGTTCCAGTGTGCAGAAGGCCTGAAGTCCCCAGGAAATAGGATGCTGCCTCAGCTGTGGCATAGGATGGTATGACTTCTCTGGTATGTTGGAAGCTCAAAACCCCCAGGGGGAAGGATGCTGCCTCACCTGTGATAACTGGGGTGGGACAGATTTGACTGATCCAGTGTGTAGAAGGCCTGAGGTCCTCATGGCATTGGGCACTGCCTCAGCTGTGGCATAGGAGGATGTGACTTAACAGTACAATTAATTATTATTTTATCATCAGATGAAAGGTTTCTTTATTTGTTCTTTCCTTAAATTTTTTTCTTGGCTGAAGAAGATTACATGAATCACTTTTTCTGCCCCAAAGGAGAATAAAGTGGACTTTGATAAAGGTCAAAAATAGTTGAAGGGAGGGAAATTCATTTACTATCTCCCTTGGCAATTTTCCTTGCCTTTGAAAAATAAAAATCTGTCAAAATAAAGAATTTTAAAATAACACATGTTAATACTAAAAATATAAGCTGCATTGTTACTTTTTTTCTATTCTTCAAGTATTTTCTGTACTGATAGCTTGAAAGTATGCATAGTGATCAGATCTCATAAGAACCAATTGCCGAACTTTACTACATAAGTGAAATTTGACTCAAAATAAGATGTTTTGTTAATTATGCATTCCTATATATTTCTATTTATATTTGTCTTATTATAAATGGTAAAGCATGCAACAGTACATCTGGGTAAAAATTTTTGGTACCTCTTCACCCTTGGAAGAAAGGTATCATTGTATAATTGAAGAGGTAAGTCATTTACATAGTGGGAAATGGTTTCAGTCCACAAACAATAATGGGATCAAATTTATAGCATTATAAGGGCTCAGCTGACAATTTTGCAAGATGATAGATGTATTGAATTAAATATTAATATGTTTTGTGATAAAGAGCATTGATCTACCTGTTAATCCTATCAGTCAAGTTGTGCTACGAAACAGATAACCACAAAATGCCAGTGATATACATCACATGTATTTACTCTCACACATTTGCCAGTCCACTGGCATTTAGGTGGTTTGGGCTCCACTAGGTGGGCTTGCCGCCAAGATGCAGCTTGGGTTCAGTACCATGCCACACGTCTCTCATCCTCCTTAGATTGGGGTTAACCGAAGCATGTTCTTTTCATGGGGAAAGCTAAGAGCTCAAGAAAGCAAGCACAACCACTAAACATTTATGCTCCCCTCAGGATCGCTCTGCTAGTATCTACTGGCTAAAGCAAATCAAATTAGCCAGACCCCAAATCAAGGTGCCAGGAAGTGCACTCCATACATCTGAGGGTAAGATGTAGTGGAGAAAGTGAATGTGTTTATGTATTTTGAAGCATGATCTGATCTGTGATTTTTATCCACTCCAAGAAAAATTTACTGACTATTTTAATTCTCCCTCCCTGAAAAGTAAAAAAGATTTTACCATTTTTTCCTGTTTTATCTGTATGACTTTTACATGTGTATACAATTGCGCATATTGTAATCGATTTGTTTTGTATCAGTTTCTCATCTGAGAGGCCATCAAGAGTGTTTTATTCTACTGTATATACATAGAGATCAGTACATTTAACAAATATTTATTGATAGATGGGCGACAAAATCTGTGCAACTACCATTTTATGCTGTTGTTTTATATTTGCAGAAATGTAATAAATAATATTTTCATGTTCTTATAAATCCCATCATGTCATAGATTTAATAAGAAACTTAGCTAATCAAAGAATTTAGAACACAGTAAACACCCAATAAATATTTTCTGTCCTTATTGCTATTGCTATTCTTGTTACATTTAAATTTAGGAGGCTAAACCTAAACCTTGTATCACTCCTTTTATTTATAGTAATTACTTATTACTACCATTATTTATTATACCAATTAAAGTATAGATTACCTCTACTAACTGGCTTATGAAATCAGGTAGAGATAAAAAATAGAAATTAAATACTAGTTTCTAAAAAATGGAAATTAAATACTAGTTTCCAAATATTTGCACCATACCCCCACTGTTGAATTTCTATGTAAAATCCTATTTTTTTGAGTTTAAATATTATTTTCTGTAGAAGGAGGTATTTGGTTTGATCAGATGCACATTATGAGTGATTCTTTTTCAGCATAATCATAAATATGCAACACAACTAGAAAGTAAAGGTTATGCAAACCACAGGGTGATATGAGGATTTTTATTGCTCCTATTGGGAAATGATCAAAGAAGCTGAGGATTATTTATAACTACCCTCTCTGGTGTGCTAAAGAGAGAAGTTGAACCACGTGAAAGAGAAGTTGATAGGGTTTGCTGATGAAATATTCTCTGTAATGACCTTATTATGCACAAAGGTAAGCCGATGTTAATCTGTGCATCAGTGAGAGAGCTAGAAAATATTCCTGGACTAGAATGAATAGGCTTAATAAAGGCCATTTTAGGAATTGTGTTTGTTTTTTCTTCCTTTTTATTTGAAGCCTGCTTTCCCTCCGAGGCTATGCCCCAGTCCAGATAGTTCAAGGGAAACAGAACTTAAGCAGAAAATAGCAGCCTTCTTAGAACAAAGCATTAGGAGGTTAGATTTTGGGACTACTACAGCAACTAGAAATTCAAGGTAGACATACCATAAAGGAAAATGTTTTGGAAGAAAGAGCCCTGTATTATCCGGATAGAGCTGGAGCCCATTCTACTAAGTGAAGTATCACAAGAATGGAAAAACAAGCACCACATGTACTCACCATCAAATTGGTATTAACTGGTCAACACTAAAGTACACATGTAGTAGTAATATTTATTGGGTGTTGGGTAGATGGGAGGGGGAGGAGGGATGGGTATATATACACCTAATGGGTGCGGTATGCACCATCTGGGGGATGGACATGCTTGAAGCTCTGACTTGGGTGGGGAAAAGGCAATATATGTAACCTAAACATTTGTACTGTCGTAATATGCTGAAATTAAAAAAAAAAATAATAATCTTAATTCTTATCTGACTCCAGAACTGTATGTGTACAGGTAATGAATTTAAGAAATTCAGATGAAAGTAACAGCTAAGAGACTGAGTTGAGCAGAACTAGCTTGACCTGTCCAGTGCTTTGGAGATGGTCTTGATAAACTCCTCAATCTAACCACTGAAATTCCAGAAGTGCCATGACTTAGGAGTAACGGCATCATAGGCCCTAAGTATTAAATCCTAAGACTAAGGCAACTTTTAAGTTGTACTCAAAAACTTAAATGCAAGTTACCACAGGACCAACACAATCCTTCCATAATTTAAGTGTCCACTAGAACTACATCTATCATTCTACAGGGGAAGATAAAAGAACCCCAAATCTCTCAACGTATGATTAGCAATACCAGTATAGAAAAAAAATGGTACTAGTAATGCAGAAAAGCAGAAAAATATGACTCATAGTCAAGAAACAAATTGATGAGTATAAACAGACATATGTCTATCCCAAAGGGTAAAATTAGAAGAAAATAACTTTAAAGTAAATGTGACAAATGTGTTAAATAATTTTCAGGAGCAGTTAGTCAAAATTTGCCCAAAAAATGGGCAATTTCAGAGTGACAAAAAATACTTATTCACAAAATGAAATTCCTGGAACTAAAACATGCCATAGCTCAAATAAAAAAGAAGATGGTATTAGCAATAGCTAATTATGCAGTGCATAAGAAAGGATTAGGTACCAGAAAGTCAAAGTAATTAAAATTATTTAAACTGAAGGAAAATGATTGAAAAAACGAACAGAACTTTGATGAATTCCAAGAAAGTGTGAAACTATCTTGTTATAACTAGGCATTTCATAGTCAAATTACTGAAAACCAAGATAAAGAAAAATTTGTAAAAGCAGCCAAAGAAAGACATGTATTTTGTACAGTGAACAAGGATATGAATGATGACTGACTTTTCATCATAGGGAGTGCAGAAACCAATGGAATAGCATCTTTAAAGTGATAAAATTAACCAAAAATTCCTGTTCTATTAGTTTCCAATGGCTACTGCAACAAATTAATATATACCTAATAGTTTAAAACAGCACAAGATTATTCCTATACACTTCTAGATGTTAGAAGTTTGAAATTAATGTCACTGGGCTAAGGTGAAAGTGCTGATAGGGCTGGTTCCGTATGGAGGCTTTGGGAGGAGAACCCCTTTCCTTGTCTTTCCTTCCTCCATTTTTAAAGCTATTACTGTATGTGTCTCTCGCCATAGCCTCTTCCTCCTTCATCTAATTTCTCCTGCGTCCCTCTTATAAGTATTGTCACAATTACATTGAGCCTACTAATATAATTCAGGATAATCTCTCATCTCAAGATCATTAACTTAATTATGTATACAGCTGTATAGGGTAACACTCACAGGCTTCTACATTCTCCAAGAGCCATCTACACTATGCAGGGGATATACTTACACATGACATGGATATGTGGCAGGGTCTGCAATTTCTGCATCTTTTATTAATAGTTCTTTAATTGTGGCACCACTTTCAGCAATCTCACCTGAAATGCAATGTGCTTTTGATTCACTCTCTTGGCTGGGAGAGTGCCTTAGTCTTTTCGGGCTGCTATAGCAAATTACCATACGCTGAATTGCTAACAAACAGAAATTTATTTCTCACAGTTTTGGAGGCTGAAAAGTCCAAAATCACGGTGCCAGGAGACTCAATGAAAGGCGATGGCCTGTCCCTGACTGATCGTGACTTCTAGCTGCATCCTCACATGACAGAAGGAGCAAATGAGCTCCCTTGAGCTTCTTATAAGGGCACTAATTCCATTCATAAAGGCTCCATCCTCATGACCTAATCACCTCCCAAAGGTCCTACCTCAAAATACTATCACTTTAGGGGTTTGGACTTTAACTTAAGAATTTTGGAAGAAGATAAATATTCAGACTATAGCAGAGAGGGAAGGTTAGTGCCAGAAAACTTCACTTGGCCTTCTCCAGGCTAGCTCTGACCCTGCCTGCAAAGGGATCAATGCAGAGACTGCACCAATTCTCAAGTATGTCAATTTCAAGGATATTCTTAGAGAAGTGATCACTGAAATAGTTCATAGACCCCGTATTAACCCATTGGTTAATACTGACTTTGGCTAGGGCTCTAGTTATTGACTGGCCACCATATGTCTCCCTCTAACAGAAGGGCTATGATCATGCTTTAGGTTTTTTTCTTTTCAATGACTGCTCAGATCAAAAGTTTATCCTATGTCTAACATTATGTCAAATATTTTGTTGTTTCCCTTTCCTTGGTGTGAAGTTACCTGAATAAATGGCCACAGCTCCCTTTGGAGAAAGACTACAATTGTTACCATATCTATTTGTCATGGTGTGGAAGGATCCTTCCTTCACGGGACCCACATTTCTCCTTAGGCAATATGCTGTAAATCTTTAAACTATTTCAGGTACAGTAAATTGGCAAAGAATCATGACTTTTTGTTGTTGTTGCTGTTTTTGGGACAACTATCATCAATATTCTGGACATCTTTTGTAATTTTTTCTAATGGCACAAGCTAAGTATTTTTCTCATTGCCTACTCATCTATTTTTCCTGTAAGAGATCCCGTGCTTTGTTAAACATCTCCGTAAGTCTGTGTGGGACAGGCCCCTTGTCTGTAACTCATGTTCTGCCACTCACTATGATAACAATAACTACTTAACTTCTGGAAGTTAAGTACCTCCATATGGCCTCTATTATTTGGGGGTCCTAATAACTCTATCATTATCAGTGAACTAAGTTTTGCAATGTCCTTTGGTACCATCAGGTGTATCTTACCTGGTGGCCAGGAGGGGATGGTGAGTTAGATCCTAAGGGAAGTGGACAGGTATGCTGGAGGGAGAAGCCTCTTCCTGGTCTTGTCATGAAGATGTGCTAGATCATAATAGGGAAGTGTGGGCCACTTATGCAGCCTCAGAGCTTGACCTTTTATAATTTCAGCAGACATCCACTCTATGCCCCCCTCTGAAATGTCAGGATCCCATTATTTTCCATCCAAATTTTTAACCATAGTGCTACACACCTGTATTAATTTAGTGTTTAACTTTCTCCAGAACTCTGTTACTATAACTGTTAAATCTTGGATGACTGGTCCCAATTTGAAACTATCTAGAGCTAAGACCTGTCTGTACTATACTGATCATTAGTGATGAGTCTACATGACCAGATAGGTGACAAATAATTATTCTCCAAACCCTAGCATCACACTTAATTGGTAAAAATAACTGTGGGTGGTGTATTTTTAGACACAGATGCTGAGATTGAGATTTCAGCATGCAAGGATATATTAGGGATCAACTTTGCATGGAAGGAAGGAAGAAAAAGAAAGATTTGCAGAAGTCAAACTGTGATGCAGGCATAAAAGCCCAGCTAATCTTAAGGGGGGCTCTGAAACATATTTGGTGCGTAAGGATTGGCTGCATTGAGCCAAAATGGGAAAGTGTTTAAATCTCTGCCTTTTTCGGCTTTGGATATAGGTCACACATAGAAAGGATATGTCCTTGTACCAGGCAGCTCTCTGCAGCTGAAGCAAACACTGAGGAAGCCAATTTCCTCTCTAAAAGAGGGATCGAGGTGGTATATCTTTCATGTCCACTTCAACATACAACATAGGAAGGAGAAAAAAAAAGGGTCAAATACTTGAGTAGATCCTTCGTAAGAAGATAGAATACTAACAGTTTAGGAAAAGATGCTCAATATGCTTAGTCATCAGACAAACTGCAAATTAAAAACATAGCAAAGGATAATCTCCTGTATAGAGTGGCAAAAAGAAACAAGAACAAAACATCTGGCAATATTAGATGTCAAGGAAGATGTACAGCAACTTGACTTGCATATATTGATGATGGGAGGCAAAAAATACAACTTTAAAAAAACTGTTTAGTAATTTTTCATTAAACATGAACTTACAGTTGACTTTTGAACAACAAAGGTCTGAACTGCACAGATCTACGTATGTACAAACTTTTTTCAACCGAGTGCTGAACTAAAATGTAGTATTCACAGGATGCAAAACCCACATATATGGAGGGCCGATTTCTCCTATACCTGGGTTCCTCAGGGTTGACCGTAGGACTCAGAAGATGTGGATTTTGTTATAAGTGGGCATCCTGGAACTGATTCCCCAAATATACTGGGACAACTGTAGCTATTTCCCAAGAATTCCTTGTGATGTAATTTCTTAATAGAAATAAAAGCATATAATAACAAAAAATATTAACATAAGTATTTTCACAAAATATTTACACAAATATTTTCACAGCACAGTATCTATTAGTAATCATAATAGCCAAGAGCGGAAAATGATCCACATGCTAATCAACAAATTAACAGATGTTAAAAATGGCAGTATATTTATATTATACAATGGAACAATATTCAACAAAAGTAAAAAATAAAAATTAAAAAAACTTAAAAATACACATCTACATGGATGAATTTAAGAAACATTATGGTGAGCAAAAAGAAGCAAGACATAAAAGTGTGTATTAATATCACACTGTTTAATAAGAAGTTAAAGAATATGCAAAACTCATGTATGAAAATAAAAATCAAAATAATGGTTCCTTTAAGGTAAGATTGACTGGAAAAAGGCACAAGCACATTTTCTAAGTGGATGGAAATGTTGCAGACATTGATGAAGGTTTTGGTTACACATGGGTGTGCATTTGACAAAACATCAAGGTTTACACTTAAAAACAGTGTGTAATATTGCTTATAAATCACTTCAATTTATAAAGAGAGTAAACTATCACTCACCTTTCAAAAATGCAAACTGCATGTAAAAAAGTTATACATCTAGATACAAAAATTGTAATAAGAAAATTAGCACATATATGCAGGCAAACACAAACACTGAGAACACAAGGATTATGTGATATTAACTACAATGAATTCAGTCCCCAAATTTTAAGACAAAGTACCTTATAAAATGTCATAAAATGGAATAACATTAAATGGCAAATTTCACAAACATTTGAGCATAATCGCCATCATGCATCACAATATATATTGTAAAGAAGACAGGATGTGCAAGAAAAAATTACAAAACTGAAATAGCAGCAAGATAATTTAATTTATCATATACAAAGACAGAGCAATGCACAATTGAAAAAGTACATGAATTACATAACTGATAACTTCGATATAAATGAGCTAAATATTTTCTTTTCCAGAACTTACAGAATGTTTACATGACCTGCTAAAAATCACAACTACATCATCAACACCATCAATAAAAAAGGACAGTAGACTAAAACCACTTAAAAAGAGAGGATGCATATGGTGTAGCAGTTGTCTCTGAAACCAGACTGAACACAAATTGCAGCTTACTAGCCATGTGACCTTGGGCCAGTTATGTAGTCTCTCTGTGATTTAATTTCTTTATCTGTAAATGAGGGGGAATAATAATAGTGTCTACTTTGCAAGATTGGGAATATTAAGCAATTCGATAAATATAAAGCATTAACAATAGTGCTTAGCACAAAGAAAGCCCTTTGTAAATATTACCATCAACATTATTATTGCAGAGCATCCTGTTTATGATGATGAATGATACAGTATTAGTCATAAAATCTTAACAAGGATGATGCCACCAATAATGCAAGCATAATGTATTGAATTTCAATTGTTTTTCCTATGTCCTTTAACTCTCACATGTTTCCTTTAAGTTGCACTTTCTCAAGATTACAGGGGTAGGTGAGATAGATCTAACTTGAATGCACGTTAAGCTCACAGTTCAGTGTTTTTCCCATCTCTTGCTTTTATACCAAAAGTATAAAGTCAATGAGGCACATGCTTCTTGACTGCTAAGAGTTAGAAACTACAGGATATTGAAAGAGGCAGCAAGAGCAACTTGAAGCACTGTCCAGGAACCAAGTAAAAGTGACCATTTAATACAACTGCCTTCCTCCGTTGTGATTTCAGAGGCAAATGAAAAACTTTAGCGTCTAAAATTTCTTTAACAGGACATAACACTTTCAATTTTTCAGAGCAAATTAAGTCTCAGTGACTTAAATCTAAGTAATTGTCACAGAGCCTAGCTGTGTGACGTTGAGCAAATAACTTATTAACTGTAAGTCTCAATGTCTTCATTTATAATGATAAAGCTTACTTGAAAAACTTACTTCTAAAAGGTAATGAAATGAATGCTACAGATTCATTAATCGCAGATTCCCTTTCCCTTTTTCTCATCTTGGATTGCAGTTGATATTCAAGTGTAAATGATGGATGCCAGATTATTTCTGAAGATCAAATACTTATATTCAGAATAGAAAGTGTACGTATTAAGTTTCTAAAGGGAAACAGAGAAATAGCTTAGGAAATGGAAGCATAAAAGCCACACTCGAGCCTGCCCTAGTCTGGAAAAGTATGTAAGAGTATGTAAGACCCTGGATTCAGAGGGCTGGGGTCCCAGTTCTTGCCTTCCAGATGTACAAATCTGTGTAATTTATTTAAACTTTCCAATACATTTTCCTTATCTATAAGATATATTTTTATGTGTATAAATTTAGGGGGTACAAGTATAGCTTTATGACACGGATATATTGCACAGTGGTGAAGTCTGTCTGGGATTTTAGTGTAACAATCACCCAGGTAGTATACATTGTACCCATTAATTTCTCGTACCTCGCCACCTTCCCACCGTCCCACCCTTGTGTGTCTCCAATGACTATTATTTCACACCCTATATCCGTGTGTGCACATTATTTAGCTCTCACTTAAGTGAGAACATGCAGTATTTGACTGTGTTTTTGAGTCGTTTTACTTAAGATGATGGCCTCCAGTTCCAACTGTGTTGCTGCAAAAAATGTAATTTCATTCCTTTTATGGCTGGATTGTATTCCATTGTGTATATATACCACATTTCCTTTGTCCAGTAATCCATCAATGAACACTTTGGTTGATTCCATACCTTTACTATCGTCAATAAGGCTGTGATAAACATATGAGTGCAGTTATCTTTTTGATATAATGATTTCTTTTCCTTTGGGTATATACCCAGTAGTGGGATTGCTGAATGGAACAGTGGCTCTATTTTTAGTTCTTTGAGAAATCTCCATCCGTATTGTTCTTCATTTACATTCCCACCCATAGTATATGTGTTCACTTTTCTCTATATCCTCATCAACACATATTATTTCTTTTTAATAATAACCATTCTGACTGGTATAAAACGATGTCTCATTATGGTTTTAATTTGCATTTCTCTGATTACTAGTGATGTTCAACATTTTTTTCATATGCTTGTTGGCCATTTGTGTAAAATAAAGATGATAATGTCTCCTACGTACTAAATTTTGTGTGAAATAGGTAGTGTAGTGAATATAAAATAGTTATGAGAGTACCTAGCATGTGATATATATACTGAGTCCCTCTTAGCTGTTTTTAGCAATGTATGTTTCCTTCCAGCCCTATGTACAAAACCAGAATGCATTAAAAGGCCAGTTGGTGTGTTCACAAAAAGAATCATCATCAATATTTTTCTCTGTTGCTATCTAGAGAAAGAATTCCCAATCAGCAATTTGCATCCCTCATCTGAGTTTAACCCTATGTAAGACAAAACAAAAAACATTTTCTTAAAAATCAAGATAAAACCTAAATCTGTGTTCTACTGCTTTTCTCATTCTACATACTCATAGTAAATGCTAGTTGAATGAAACGTGTTTGTGCTCTGGCAGTTTATAATTCTCTTGCATTTTAATAATACTGTAAATTTGTGAAGCACTTTCATTTACATCACACCACAAAACCTTTAAATTGCCCTTCAAGGCTAGCCAGAGCAGACAATGGGTGGTTGTGATATTTATAAATTGAGTACCTGAGGAAGCAAAGAGTGATCACATCCATTGTGTCCTTATTAACTGTCTGAATAGTTTACATGCGTTAACTTACTTAATCCTCCAACAACCCCGTGAAGCAGGAACTATCATCATCTCCATTTTACAGATAAGAAAACAGAACCACAGAGAGGTTAAGAAATTCAATTTTAAAACCATAATAATAAGCACAAGCAGCCTAGTTCTAGAGTTTAAGTGCTTAGCACTGAAACGGAAGGCAGCAGGATTACATTTCTATGTTAAGAAAAAGGAGGAACAAGTGTGTCCTTCCCCCGTACAGTGTGCCCCGTTCCCACTAGCTGTGGGTTTAACCCTCAACACCCTCTCTACCTCCCCACCTGACTGGCACCCAGTCAGTATCACTACCATGTGAGCCCTGGCTTGAGCAAGGCAAATGCGTTTCATGTAACCAAAATGTTTGTACTCCCGTATTATCCTGAATTAAGAAACAAAATGAAACAAAACAAAAAAACACTTTTATAAAATAAAAATTCAAAAAAAAAAAGAAAAAGGAGGAACAGTAAGTTTTACTTACTTACAAATAACCTGTTTTGAAACCAGCAAAACTATCAGTAACTATAATAATATTGAGTAATGTGGCGATCAAATAATGAATATAGTAACTCAATGGTGTCGCTTTACCCAAACAATAACCAGGTAGGCTATTTAATAAAAAGAGTACATTTCAATGACAACAACAGGAATGGCAATAGAAACAGGAATAAACAATTAAATACCTCTGGAACTTCAGGTATTCCAAAAACACATGAATAAAATCTAGCACTCTTTTGCGAAACATAAAAGAAGACATCAACAAATGGACATATTTTGTCATTGGCTAGGAAGAGGAAGAGTTGAAATTGTTAAAACGATATTTCTCTGTAAGTTAATCAGTGAGCATAATGTGATACAATAAAAACATTTTTTTTTCCTTTTCTGAAACTAGTTAATTTAATCTTAAAATTTGTATGGAAAAATCTATATGTGACATTAGCATTTTAAAGTTTGCAGGGACAAATTATAAGCACATTACTTATCAAAGTGTGTGATAAAGCTCCAGGAATTAGAAGAATTTTACATTTTAGTCCTAGAGAGATAGACTATTAGGAAAGAATATCAAATTCTAAAACATTTCCAACTAAATATGAAAAACGAAGAAAGAATGAACAGCGTCAAAATAACTAGTTGGTCCCTGTAGTGGGGCCCATAGGGGCCAAAATTTCCAAACTAAATAAATTAAACACCAAAATCCTAATATCTCTTACTCTTTCTTTGTCTCCTACATGAAAAATACTCATATAAATGAAATGCTTAAATATTAAAGAATGCAGCAGTAAAGGACTTAAAAGAAAACATGGAATAATTAATGAAAATATTGTTGGGAAACGTTTCTCTGAGCAATGAGGCCAAAATACAGAAAAGGATGTATTACTTACTACCTTTGACTACATAACATATTCTGACACATTCTGACATACATACATATTCTGTATGTCCAAAAAAAAATCACATCCAACACAAACATCAAATGGTGGAAATTATTTGCCACATATATGGCAAAAGGCTAATTTATTGTAAAATACATTTAAAAAATTTCAGGAGACCTACAGAAAAATGGGTCAAGGATCTCAAAAGTTAATTTGTTGAAAATGGCATATAAATATGTTAAGGGATGTTAACCAATTTAAAGAATGCAAATTAAAACTCCAATGTACTATTTTTCAATTATTAGTATGGCACATTTCTAAAATTTTTATGACATACAGGAAAGGTGAGTGTTTGGAGAATCTTATATTACTGGCTATTAAATAAATTTGTGGAAACACTTTGAAAGGGACTATGGAAATATTAGGCAATATTTGAAATATACATCTATATTTTTATCCAATAATTTCAACTGTATAAAATTATCTTAAAATGGAATGCTCATGTTTAACTGCTAATTTTGAAAATGAGTGATATGAAGCATAAAGCATCCAGCACATTTTATGATCCGTGTCAGGTGATATATTAAAAATAATCACAGCACAGATGGCAACTCTGTGTGCTTTGAATACTCCATTTCACAGATGAACAAAGTGAGAGGCAGACAAGCTGGTGCCCAGCTCTAGGTCACACAATTGGTGATATTCAGTCCTTAAATTCAAACCCCAAGTCTACTGGTTTCCAATCTCATACTGTATACCTGATTGAAAGATTATCATGACATGTCATGATAATAAATGGTCAAAGTTAATGCATCAGCTATCTATTGCTACACAAAACCACCCCAAAACTTAGTGGTTCATTTCTCACAATTCAGTGGATTGGCTGAGCTCAGAAAGGCAGGTATTCTCCTGGTCTTTCCTGGGTTCTGTCATGCAGCTACAGCATCTGGAGGCTACATGGAAGGTTGAGGGTCTATGGCCTCAGGCACTTGTCTAGGCTCAATGGGCACTTTGGCTGGGCATCTCTGTAGACATCACCTCTTATTATTGAATGGTCTAGCCCAGACTCCTTAATATGTGACAGGTATGTTTCAGGAAGGCAAGTCCTGATGCGCGAGTACTTACAGCTTTTTCTAATGTCACATTTGCTGAATTCCCATTGCCCAGACTAAATCAGACAGTCAAACCCAGAATGGAGAAAGGAATTACAAAGAAAGTGGATGGGTAAAGCATGCTTCCTTAGAAGCTATTAATGTGCAATCCACCACAGTGCTGTGCATGGGGCACATGTATCAGATGAGGTTTTAAATAGATAGCTCAGGACAAAGGTCAGCAAACTATTGCCTGCTTTTATACTTAAAAGAAAAAAAATTATTGTAACATAGCCATGCTCATTTGTTTAAGTATTTTCTATGGGGGTTTTTGCACTACAACAGCAGAATTGAGCAGTTGCAAGAGAGACCATCTGTCCAGCAATGCCTAAGGTATTTACTGTCTGGTCCTTTACAGAGGTGGGAGGAATTCCATCTCTGCATCACATAGTTCTACACCAACTTTGCATTCTTGAGTAATCCAGTTCCATCACTAAAAAAATACTCTTCAGCCTCCCTTTCTTGTAAGCACCACAACTCATTCTTGTTTTTCAATTGAGGAGCATTATTGTTTTTAAATGTTATTACATCTTTATTTCACTAGAATTTAACCTCAAAGCTTTGCTAAATGTAAGTTATAATCACTGCGATTGGGCACCAAGGATTACACAATCACTTTACAAGGATGCTTATAGGTATTCCCAGTGGTGTTGTGCTACATGCACATTATAATTCTGAATGGAACTTTTAACTTTGGAGCAATAGACAAATACAATGAAAGAGTACTTTGTTTGGAGATTCATTTTGATGTTTTGCATTAGGCGCCCTCTAAATAGCAATAGGGCTTTGGCAAATAAATTACTTTCTTTCAATTTTGCTCTGGGCCGTAGTAGACAAGATGCATTTAGAGGAGAGTTTATAAAATGCTCCAGGAGACTGAAATCCTCTCTGTGCTCTCCTGGCATACTTTGTTGACAATATAGTGACTGAAAACTATAAAAATGCAGAAGTCATTTGTCTTTCTATGGCAACAGCTTACTCTGGTATCATATTCCTTATTAAATCAACAGCTCAATAAAGCACACATCATCCCATTCCACTACACATTATGATTTAGTAAGAATTAATGTTTGCTTATCAGCTGCATAATTTTTTCCTCATTCTTTTAACCTAAATATGCCCTTTTATTTTAAAAGATTTTTTTTTTTTTTTTCTGCTGCTGCTGCTGTTCCATCTACCTAGAATGCTATTCTCTTTTTGGCCACCTAGTAAACACTATCTCGAGACCTTGCTCATGCCTCCCCTCTCCCTGATTCCCATCTTGGTTGCCCATACAGTTTCCTGTGGAAAAGACAGCCTAGGATGATGCTCTGGCTCTGCCATTTATTTCCATTTGATCTTGGGAAAGAATCTCTCCGGTCCTCAATTTTCTATTTAAAAATTAAGAAAAATACTACCTATCTTATAAGGCTGTGAAGATAAAATGATTATGTTCAAAATAACAATAGCATCAACAAAATGCGTCCTTTGCCTGAGGCTAGAGTTCGTAAAGGTATGTGAGTTCTTAGCTCCCTCTTTTTTCTGTATATTCATATCATTTTTGCCCACTCCTACTTTAGTGAATAGCTTTTTTAATGCTATAATTGTTTGTTAACACAACTCTTTACATGTCCTCAAATTGTTGACATCGTGAAGTAATAGATTGCCATTTAATTTATTCTCCTTATAATTACCACTTTACCAGGAGACGCATAGTGGAGATACTACATTGTATATGGAGGTAAGGAAGAAAAGGAGGAAGGACAGATGGAAAAGGAAGGAAGATGATACGGGCTCTGGAGGATGGAATCTGTGGATTATTAATGTAACTGCTCAAAAAACCGTGCCTCTGTTGAAACAGAACTGTGGTTGGCAAAGGAAACTCCAGATCTGATCAATATTTTAAAGAGACAGATGAATAATTCTGAAGAAACTTTTAAATGATTTCCCAACCTTCCTAAAATTCGAGGACTTAATCATTTATTTTAAAAGCTCTCTTCTTCTGCCATAGTTCAGTGCTTTAAAAAATTATATTTGGTGGGAAAGATGGAATAAATATTCAACTGATTGGCAGCTGAAATGGAAAAGCCATTCTTATTCAGTGAAGAATGTTACAGAAAAAGCCCAGGAGGGGTGGACCTGGTCTTTAAAATGCAACCTGTCTTCTGTTTGAATTCCCACCCCAGTCCCCCATTTCAACAGCCCTTCCACGTTGAGCCATCCTGAGGGGCTTGCTGAGCAGTGATGAGCCTGGATTACTCAAAATATTGTCACCGGGTTAGTTCCCCTTTGGAAGGGCCTATGGTGTCTCTAGTTAACTTTCTCTACACTGAGTGTGAACACAAAGTTGTGATCATTTGTTATCCCTGTTTTGGTACCTCCGCTTTAAGTGAGGCTGCATTTGGCTCACAAAACCAGTCTATGCTCAATTTCTCTTGTTCTGCAAAGTACGTCCTTCCATTTCGTGACTGTCTGGCCCAGTCTGCATTACTCCTATCCCTCTTCATGTCATCTTTCCCCACTGAGGCACCAGCCAAGCCTAATCAGGCATCACCACCACCACCACCACTACCTATGTTTGCTTGTTATCTCTCAAATCTTTCTATCTGGTGTCCTCTGCTAGGCCAGACCTGAGTCTAGAATCTTGGTCTCACGACAGTCACTCTGGACTTCACTTAACATCAATATGGTGACCATAGGATGTGTTGTTTAAGCTGGGACACCTTTAAGATAAAATAAATACTTAATATATTAGTAAGGACAATGTGTGTAAAATAAGCCTATCTGGGTAAAACCAAGCATGTTCACCCTTGCTCAGCTTCACAGATCTACCATCTATGGGTTCCCTATTCTCTACTTTGATCAACTGGATATCATATAGTTCACCTTTCAGGCAGCTAAACAATGGATTTCCTTCACACCTAAGAGCTTCTAGCCAATTGCAAAGTGCATCAAACCAATTATAGTTAGAAAGGCAGAATCTATACTAGTTTCAAACAGAAGGAATTTAATACTAGGAATTGAATACCTGGGTGACAGAATTGTTAAGGAGTGCGTAGAAGGTGGTGAGGCAATTTTGAAATTGGGTAAGCTGCTACCACCTTGTAGGATAGCTTTGCCCCAGTGGAAACTAGAATCAAGATGAGTCTGCCAAGTATGTCCTAAAATTATAGAAGACAGAGTTCCTGCCAGAGACGATGCCTGAGGAAAAAAGAAAGGGAACTCTGACTTCTCCTTTCCTACTCCCCTCCAATCTTCTACCTATTTTTCTACTGGGTGAACCGTCAAAATCCCAGATTCCAAGGGAGTCTGTGAAAAGCCACCTATCTCAGTCAGCGGGGCCATAAAGAGAACAGCAGGGATAGTGACACATTTCAGAACAAACAGGTGACTAGAACATAATAATTTGATTAAGTCTAGATATATGTGTACCTCTTTTGTAGATTATATAGGTAATATGTGAACAACTCCCTTGCATTTCATTGACACTTATGCTGACCACTATGAATCTAATTTGAACTACTGTATTTGAGTCAATTCATTTGTAAATATTAAATTAAAAATGTAGCTGCTCTTTGCATCCAATGCATGGCAATTAAAATATTATACAATCTTGAGGCTACAAGGAACAATAAGTATAACCTGGCCAAATCCCTCAACTAATCCTTCTACCAAGGGAGCATCATCTAGAATGATTGATTGCCTCAGAAAAGTTCTCGACAAAGAATACTGATTAGAGAGTGTGTTGGGAGGGACTCACCCCTGACAGCATCTAGCTCTTCTGTTAATAACCACTGGGGGAGACTAAATTCCATAATCCAGGAGTTCAGAGATTCTCAGTCACTGTTGAGGAAAGTTATATGTCTGTGCAATGACAAGGCTTTGGCATATTTTAAATCTCTGGAAGTTTTGTTTTAAGGCTGTGTAGCAATGCTAACATATGTTAGATTCAGTGGCTTTGGAGTCATAAAGACCTGGATTTGTGTTCCTAAATTCTTCAATTACTAGCAGTTTGATCTTAGGCAAGTTTTATAAATCCATGTTAATATGACCTCTCACATAAGATTCTTATAATATATACTGAAACGACATTCCGAGAAGGTCCAGCACATAGTCAGGTCTATAAATGTTAGTTGCTATTATTATTTTATTTATGATTTTCAGTCATTTCTCTGTTAATGGAAGTTGGCTATCCCCAAATCTGCTGAAATTGCTGTTTACACTAAATCCGGGAAGGTGGGAAGACAGGCTAAATAAAGGATTGCAAAAATAGACAGCCAGTCATCTGAGTAAGCTAAAACTAAACACTAAATAGAAATATTATTTTTAAAAATGATTACAAAATTCAAAAACACTCCTTAGCTTGAGTTACAGAATGCAATAAGTTGGAAAATGTCAAATAATTTCTATAGAAAAAGAGAAAAAAATAGACAAATGATATTAAAACTCCGGTTTCTTATGCCAGCTTCTATCAGAGCTGGTATAAGTGTTCCAGTCTTTTTCTTCTTTTAATATCTTCATTTTTAAGATATGTAAAGTTGTAATGAACTTTTTCCTACACACTTACCAAACAATCTGCTTCCTTAGGCTAATCCCTGTAACTCTGAGCTACAGTCTTAAAATGCCAGTGGCATCGTCCTTACAATTAAGTAAGAAAGGTATGTGGACAGGGCAGAGGAGAAAACAGGAGATTACATTCTGTGACCTCCCTTGTCTTCACTTGCTTCACATCTTCTGCTCTTTCTCACACTTAACTGATAAATATCATTAATAAACCCCATCCTTTCTAGGGAGAGTCAAACAAAGTTATTTAAAACGACTTCAGAATGTTCCGTCCTTCTTGCCGTAATGTATGTTTTATGAGACTGAGCAAAACAGAATACACAGGATTGTATAAATAATTACATATTATATTTAATTTGTTTGGTAAAAGAGATTAAACCATTAACAAATTGCAGACTGGTAAAATGGGCACTGAATTGGTAGTTTGCAAACTTTTACTGTAGTCTGTATTTTTCCATGTACTATGTGATCTTTGACAAATTTCCCCATAATTTCAGGACTCCATTCAATCATCACCGTAAAACTAAAGATCTGAACAAGAAAATCTCTGAGGCCTTTTCACTACTAAAATTCTTATGAATATATATATATATGTGTGTGTGTGTGTGTGTGTGTGTGTGTGTGTGTGTATGTATACACACATGCACACACATATTCCAAAAGATGTTCAGGAGGTGGAATTGCAGTAATATTTTTCTTATTCTATTCAATTCCTAAACATTTAATGACTGTAATTATTGCTTATTAATTTAAGTCATACATTTTTATTAGCATTCCAATTCTGATAATGGCAGAGTAGCTTTTATCAAAAAATCACCTACATACAGCAATTGTAAGTTTTAGGAAAAATTAAAAAAAACATTTTAAAGCAGTAGAGAGTGAAAAAATGTAGGCAAAAATAGTACTAAAGAAACTTGTTAATGGAAGGGAAACCTGCTCATTGTGATTTATGTTCATAGAGCTTTGCTCCAAGGGAACTTCTAGGCCCCATGCATAATAAACGGAGGAAAGATACCAAGTATAAGGACATGGTCTTATTGACTTGGGTTATCAGGCTCGAGATCAGAGGTTACAGATTGAAACTTGGGGTGAAAGAAAATTCCAAATTCCAATTTCGACAGGGATTTAATTGAATCTGTAGATCACACTGGGTAGCATACACATTTTAACAATTTTGATTCTGTTAATCCATGAGCATGGTATGATTTTCCACCTGTTTATGTCCTGTGCTCTTTTCTTCCTCAGAGTTTCATAATTCTCCCTGTAGAGGTCTTTCACCTTCTTAGTTAAATATATTCCTAGGTATTTTATTTTCTTTGCTACTATCCTGAAGGGTATTGAGTCTTTGATTTGGTTTTCAGTTTGACTTTGTTGGCATATAGGAATGCTACCGATTTGTGTATATTGATTTTGTAGCCTGAGACTTTGCTTAATTTGTTTATCAATTCCAGCAGCTTTGTGGTAGAATATTTGGGATTTTCTAGGTATAAGATCATATCATCAGCAAATAGCAATAGTGTGACCTCCTCTGTCCCCATTTGGTTGCCCTCGATTTCCTTCTCTTGTCTGATTGCTCTGGCTAAGACTTCCAGCCTTGTGTTGAATAGAAGTGGTGAAAGAGGGAAACCTTGTCTGGTTCCAGTTCTAAGCAGGAATGCTTTCAGTTTTTCCCCATTCAGTATGATGTTGGCTGTGGGTTTGTCATATATGGCTTTTATTATTTTTAGGTAAGTCTGACTATGCCTATTTTGTTAAGTGTTCTTATCACAAAATGGTGCTGAATTTTGTTGAATGCTTTTCCTGTCTCTGTTGAGAGAATCACATGGCCTTTGTTTTTACTTCTATTTATGTGGTGAATTACATTTATAGGTATGGATATGTTGAACCATCCCTGCATCTCTGGGATGAGATCCACTTGGTTGTGATGGATTATTTTTTTGATAACCACCTGAATTTGGTTTGCTATGATTTTGCTGAGAATTTTTGAAGCTATATTCATAAGGATATTGGCCTTTAGTTTTGTTGTTGTTGTTGTTGTGTCCTTTCCTGGTTTTGGTATCAGGGTGATGTTGGCTTCAGAGAATGTATTGGGGAGGATTCCTTCCTTTTCAATGTTGTGGAGTAATTTCCACAGGATAGGCACCAGTTTTTTGTAGGTCTGATAAAATTCCCATGTGAAACCATCTGGTCCAGGACTTTTTTCTATTTTTTTTTAAGAAGGTTTTTTATTACTGTTTCAATTTCAGTACTTGATATTGGTCTGTTCAGGAATTCTATTTCTTCTTGACTGAGCCTAGGGAGGCTGTGTGTTTCTAAGACTTTGCCCATTTCCTCCATGTTTTCAAGTTTATGTACATAGTGGTTTTTATAGTATTCATAGATGATATTTTGTATTTTCATGGTATCAGACATCTCTAATGATCAGGGAAATGCAAATCAAAACCATCATGAGCAATCACTTAACTCCAGTGAGAATGGCTTTTGTTAATAAGTCCCAAAACAATAAATGTTGATGTGGATGTGGTGAAACAGGAAGACTCATGTATTGCTTGTGGGACTGCAAACTAGTACAACCTCTATGGAAAGAAATATGGAGTTACCTCAAAGAGCTAAAAGTAGAACTAATATTTGATCCAGCAATCCCACTACTGGGCATCTACCCAAAGGAACAAAACACATTCTATAAAAAAGACATCCACACTAGAATGCTTATAGCAGCACAATTCACAATTGCAAAGATGTGAAAACAACCCAAGTGACCATCAACACATGAGTGGATTAATAAAATGTAGTATGTGCTTACCATGGAGTACTACTCAACCACAAAAAGCAACAGTGATTTAGCACCTCTTGTATTGTCCTTGGTAGAGCTGGAGCCCATTCTACAAAGTGAAATATCACAGGAATGGAAAAACAAGCACTACATATACACACCATCAAATTGGTATTAACTGATCAACACTTAAGTGCACATATAGTAATAATATTAATCCGGTGTTGGGCAGATGAGAATAGGGAGAAGGGGATGGGTATATTCACACCTAATATGTGTGATGTGCACCATCTGGGGGATGGACACACTTGAAGCTCTGACTTGGGTGTTGCAAAGGCAATATACGTAACTTAACATTTGTACCCCCATAATATGCTGAAATAAAAAAAAAAAGAAAGAAAAATTGTTATCTGGGTATGAAGAAAAGTGAACCATTGTGCACTTTTGGCAGGAATATAAATTAATATAGCCATTATGGAAAGCAGTATGGAAGTTTCTCAGAAAATTAAAAGCAGAATAAACACATGATGCAGCAATCCCACTTCTGGATACATATTGAAAGAAATCAAAATCAATTTACTGATTCATTGCAGCATTATTTACAAAGTTCAGATATAGAATCAAACCTGGGGTTCATTTTGAGATGAATGGATAAAGAAAATGTGATATGTATACACAATGGAATACTAGTTAGTCTTAAAAAAAAAGGAGGAAATTAGGTCATCTGTGACAACATGGATGAACCTGGAAAACATTAGGCTGAGAGAAATAAGCTAGACACAAAGACAAATTCTACATGATCTCAATTATATGTTAAATCTAAAAAAGTAGAACTCAGGGAAGTAGAGAGTAGAATTGTGGATACCAGAGGCTGAAGGATGGGGTGCATATGGAAACAGAAAATGTTGACTAAAGGGTACAAAATTTCAGTTAGATAGAGGAAATAAACTTTAGTGATCTATTGCACAGAATGGAGACTATAATAAATAATAACACATTGTTTACTTTAAAATTGCTTCAAAAAGTAAATTTTAAATGTTTTCATCACAAAAAATGATAATTATGTGAGGTAATGGATTTGTTAATGAGCTTTATCTAATCATTCCACAATGTAAACATATATCAAAACATTACATTATGCCCATAAATATATAATGCAAACAATTTTTATTTGTAAATTAAAAATTAAAATTAAAAAATAAATTAAAGAAGACACAAATAAATGGAAAGACATCCCACTTATTGTTATGTTGTCAATACTACCCAAAACAATACACAGATTCAATGCAATCTCTATGAAATTCCCAATGGAATTTTCTACAGAAATAGAAAAATCTACCCTAAAATTCACTTGGAAGGTTAAAGGACTCCAAATAACCAAAAGACTCTTGAAAAAGAACAAAGTATTCTATTTTTTTACTTCAAAACTTATTACAAAGCTATAGCATTCAAAAGAGCATGTATTAATAGTATGGACAGAATATCTGTATCCCCTGAAAAATTCATGTGTTGAAACCCTACCCACTAATGTGACATTAAAATAGTGAAATCTTTGGGAAATTAATTAGGGTCAGAAGAGGTTGTGAGGGTGGAGCACTCATGAATGGGATTAGAGTTCTTATAAAAGTCCCAAGAGAGTTCGAGTCCTCTCTCCACCACGTGAGAATACAGTAAGGAAGCAAGCCCCCATGAGACACCAAACTGTTGTTACATTGATCTTGGACTTCCCAGCCTCTAGCACTGTGAGAAATACATATTTCTTCTTTAAGCCACCCAGTTTACAGTGTTTTGTTATAGCAGCATGAGTTGACTACAATAGCGTAGAACTAGCATAAAGACAGCCATACAAACCAAGGTAATAGAATAAAGAGCCCAGCATAAACCCTTGCATATGTGGTGACATGATTGTCAACAAGGGATTAAAGTCCATTCAGTGAGGGAAAGAATAGTCTTTTTGATGAATGGTGGTGGGAAGAATGGATATCTACATGCAGTAAAGTGAAGTTGAACCCTTACCTTACCCCATATATAAAAATTAATTCAAAATTGATTAAAGACCTAAACATAAGAGCTAAAATTGTAAAACTCTTAGAAGGAAACATGAGGAAATCTTCATGACATTGGAATTGGCAGTGATTTCTTGGTATAACCTTAAAAGCGTGAGCGATTGTTTTTCTATCCCTGAGACACTTCCCTTAGGATAACGATCTCTAGTTCCATCAAAGTTGCTGCAAAAGGCATTATTTCATTCCTTTTTAAGGCTGAATAGTACTCCATTCTGTATATATGTATTTACCTCAGGTACAATGTACACTATTCTGGTGGCAGGTACACTGAAAGCCCTGACTACAGCATGATAGAATTCATCCATGTAACAAAAACATTTGTACCTCATACATTTTTTGAAATAAAAAAATAATAAATACAAGCACAGGCAACAAAAATAAAAATAGATGAATTTAAACTTCAAAATTAAAAACCTCTTTGCATAAAAAACACAATCAACAGAATTAAAATTTATAATTATAAATTTATAATTTAACAACTTATTAAATAAGAGAAAATATCTACAAGCCGTATATTTGACAAGAAGTTAATATCCGAAATATATAACGAATTCTCACAAATCAACAAAAAAATCTCATAACTGAATTTAAAATCGGGCCAAAGGCTTGAGTAGACATTTCTCCAAAGAAGAAATACAAATGACCTACATGCATAATGAAAAGATGCTCAGCATCACTAATCATTAGGGAAATGCAAATCAAGACCACAGTGAGATGTCACCTCATACCCATCAGAACGGCTCCCATCAAAAAACCCCACAAAATATGTGTTAGTGAAACTAAATGAATATGTTTAGTTCCTATCAGAGTTTTTGGCACACAGATATATATTTCTTATGCTCTATTTCTGCCTATAGCTAAGTACAACACACCCGAATCTATGATATGTCAAAATTTATAGAACCTGCCTTGATCCTATCCTGTTTTTCCATGGATATAAGAAAACAAATGACTTACCCCCATGCTCTCTACCTGCACCACGATGTGAAGAAATTGGAATCCTTCTTCCCTGTTGGTGGAAATATAAAATGCTGCAGCTGTATGGAAAGCAGCATGGTGGTTCCTTAAAAAATTCCAAGTAAAATTACAATGTGATCCAGCAATCCCGCTTCTGAGTATATTTCAAAATAACTGAAAATAGGGTCTCAAATAAATATTTGTTCACATATATTCTTATATATACAAATTCATTATTCACAATAGCCAAGAGGCAAAAGCAAAGCAAGTGTACATCCATGGATGAAGTGATAAACAAAATCTTCTACACATATTCAAGGGAATAGTATTCAGCCTTTAAAAAGAAGGAAATTCTAGTACGTGCTATGATATCGATGAATCTTGAGGACATTATGCTTAGTGAAATAAACCAATCACGAAAAGAAAAATACTGTGTTATTCCACTTACATGAGGCATCTAGTCAAATTCATAGAAAAAGGACAGTAGAATGGTGGTTGCCAGTGGCCAAGTGCAGTGAGAAATGGGGAGTTATTTACAGGGTATGGAGTTTCTGATTTGCAAGATGAAAATGGTCTGAAGATTAGTTGTACAACAATGTGAATATTTTTAACAATATCAAACTATACACTTCATGGTTATGATGATAAATTTTATGTTATGTGCATTTGACCATAATAAATAAAAGCTAAAGAAAAAAAAATGAAAAAAAGGAAACGACAGACTATGAAAGATATTAATGGTGTAATTTTTACAAAGGACTTCTATTGACTTCTATTGGATTATATAGGAAATTGATATGAATAAAAAGTAAAAAGACAACCCAATAAAATGGTCAAACATCTTCAAAATGTACTGCACTAAAGAGGGTATAGGAAGGCCCAGTAAGCACATAAAAAGTTCCCAACATAGTCAACAGAAAAATGCAAATTTAAGCCAAAATGGGATACTATTTCACACCTACTAGAATGCTGGCGAGGATGTGGAGCAAATTTTGTTTTACTCATACTGTTTTAAGGCCCACTCAGAGACACAGCCTGCTGTTCTTTGCTCTAAATTTGGAAGATGAAAATTTAATCTGATGAAAATTTTTCATCAGATTAAAGCATCAACTCATTTTAGCTTTCTACCTTCACTCTGGCAGCATTTGCGAGGCTAAATTGATCTCATTCTCTCCTCAGTCCCTGCAGCTTTGATAAGAAACTGTTTTTGCACAACTGTCTGGGTTACTCAGCAGCCTCCCTCTCTGTCAGATGCATTGCCCTCAGGTGCCCTCGGGATCAATGAGAAGGCTTTATTTGGTCATAGTCCTAGAACAGTCTGGTATAGTTAGAAGGTTGGAGTTAGTCATTTATTTTCTTACATCCATGGAAAAGCAGAATAGAATTAGGATCAAAGCAGACTGTGGATTTGGCCACATCACTGACTTGGGTGTGTTGTAAAGAACTCAGCTATAAGTAAAGACAGAATATGAGAAATACATACCTGTGTGCCAAAAACTCTGGTAGGGACCAAACACATTTCATTTGTTTAACCAAAAGTCTCTGAGATAGGTATTTCTACTGAATATCAGAGAAGTTTAAATGCTTTTACGAAGCTCACCCAGCTAGTAAGGGTTTGAGCTGAGATTTAAGCATTGCTTTAGTTTGTTTTGTGGTGCTATAAAGGAATACCTGAGGCTAGGTAATGTATAAAGAAAAGAGATTTATTTGGCTCGTGGTTCTGCAGGCTATAACGGAAGCATGCCTCCACTCATGACGGAGGGTGAAGAGGGAGCAGCTGTGTCACATGGTGAGAGAGAAAGCAAGAGAGAGAGAGGAGGGGGTGCCAGCCTCTTTTAAACAACCAGCTCTATTGTAAACTAATAGAATGAAAACTCACTCATTATTGAGGGGAGGACACCAAGCTGATCTTGTGAGATCTGCCCCCATGATTAAAACATCTGCCACCAGGCCCTACCTCCAACTTTGGGCATCCAATTCCAACATGAGATTTGGAAAGGACAAACATCCAAACAAGCACAGTTTTCTTTGACTTCCCTACTATTGCGTTTTGCTTATTAATCTAAGACTTACAACTGAGTACAGTAAAGAATTGAGGTAATGAATAGAAATAAAATGGATCCAGGGCCTGGGGATAGGAACCCAATCATCCCAACTATGGGGTTGGAGGAGAAAGGAAGAACAGGGTTAGTATACAAAGAACCATGTGGGCCTTGGAAGGAAGCAGAGTGTCTTTTTCTGTACCACTCATGTGATATAATTTAGAAATTGTTTTTTGTTTTTCTTTTGGGCTCACTGCTCATTAGTTCTTTTTATTTTATTTATTTTTTAAATTTATTTTGCATCTTTGTTTTTATTAATATTTTTTCACCATATTATGGGGGTACAAATGTTTAGGTTACACATATTGCCTTTGCCCCACCCGAGTCAGAGCTACAAGCATGTCCATCCCCCAGACAGTATACACCACACCCATTAGGTGTGAATATACCCATTCCCTCCTCCCCCCTCCCATCTGCCTGGCACCCAATGAATGTTACTACTATATGTGCACTTAAGTGTTGATCAGTCAATACCAATTTGATAGTGAGTACATGTGATGCTTATTTTTGCATTCTTGTGATACTTCACTTAGTAGAATGGGCTCTGGCTCTATCCAGGATAATGCAAGAGGTGCTAGATCATCATTGTTTTTTGTAGCTGAGTAGAAGTCCATGGTATACATATGCCACATTTTATTAATTCACTCATGTATGGATGGGCACTTGGGTTGTTTCCACTTCTTTGCAATTGCAAATTATGCTGCTACAAACATTCCAGTGTGGACGTCTTTTTTATAGAATGTCTTTTGTTCTTTGGTTACGTGCCCAGTAATGGGATTGCTGGATCCAGTGGTAGTTCTACTTGTAGCTCGTTGAAGTATCTCCATATTACTTTCCGTGGAGGTTGTACTCATTTGCAGTCCCACCAGCAGTGTGTTAGTGTTCCTATCTCTCCTCACCCACGCCAACATTTATTGTTTTCACTTAATTGTTCTTATGATGATGAAGACTCAGTACTTGTAGTTAAGCAAATCACCATATGCTTAATTCAATGTAATTGAACACAAATATTGAGTTATGCTCTTCAGTGAAAGGGAGGTTTGAATCAGACGATGCCAGTTTATTTGGGGTTTGTGAGAATCTCACCACGAATTGAGTAGCTTGTAATTTTTTTAAAAAATGTCTTTCTGTTCAAAAATATCAGAACATAATAATGGAGAGGATTTGGAGGGAGTGAAGGAGACTTAGTCCAGGTACCTACCTTTTTTCAGAATTTTTTATTGAGATATAATTCACACACCATAATATTTACCCTTTGAAAGCATGCAATTCTGTGACTTTTAATTCAATCACAAAGCTGAGTAATGATCAGCAGTATCTGATATCAAAACATTTAACCACCCCAAAAAGAAACCCATTAACAGAAACTCCCCATTACCCCTCTCCTCTGCCTGTGAAAATCATTAACTACATTCTCTCACTGTGTATTTGCCTAATTGAACATATCATATAGGTGGAATTAATCAATATATTGCCTTTGTGTCTGTCTTCTTTCACTTAGCATAACATTTTCAAGTGAATCCATGGCTAAATAATATTCCTTTTTGGGAATATACTACATTTTGTTTATTTACTCATCAGGTGATGGGCATTTGAGTTGTCGCCACTTGTTGGCTACCATGAATAATGCTGCTATGAATATTCATGCATGAGTTTTTATGTAAACATTTGTTTTCATTTCTCTTGGTTATATATTCTGAGTGGATTTGATGAGTCACGTAGTTTCTCTATGTTTCTGTTTTTAAGAAATCGCCAAACTAATTTTCACAGAGGCTATGCAATTTTACATTACATTACCATCAATTAGGCATGATGATCCACATCCTTGCCAACACTAATAATTGTCTTTTTATTACAACCATCCTTAAGAATGTGAAAAAGTACCTCATTGTGGTTTTAATTTTCTTTTCTGTAATGGTTAATTATGTTTCATGTGCTTAGTCACTATTACTATATCATCTTTGGAGAAAGACATATTCACATCTTTTGCCCATTTAAAAAGTTAGTACAGTGAAATTTACATGACAAAAAATTAGTCCTTCTAAAGTGAGCAATTCAGTGGCATTTAGTATATTCACAATATTATATACCCACCATTTCTATCTAGTTCCAAACATCTCAAAACATTTTCATCATCCCAAAAGGATCCCCACACCCGTAAAGTAATTATATCCTGTACTCTGTTCCACTAAGCACCCTGGAACCACTAATTTACTTTCTGTCTCTATGGATTTACCTATTCTGGATATTTCACATAAATGGAATTATACTGTATGTGACCTTTTATGCTTGGATTTGGTTTCTTCCACTTAACATGCTTTCTTTGAGGTTAATTCATGTTGAAGAACACAGTATAGGATTCCTTTTTAGTGTTGAACAATATTTAATTATATGTATATATCATAATTTGTTTATCCATTGATCCATTGGTGGACATTATGTCATTTTACCTTTTGGCTAGTGCAAATAATTCTGCTATGAACAGCAAGCCTTTCACTTTCTTGGTAAATTTGTTCCTAGACATTTTATTCTTGTAGATGCTATTATTAATGCAATTGAATTTTTAAATATATTTTTCATTGTTGCTGAATTTGTTTATTAATTCCAGTAGATTATTTTATTATTTTTATAGATTATTTTGTATTTTTCACATGTCACATCGTGTTATACATGAATAGAGATAGCTTTACTTCTTCCTTTCCAGTTTGAAAGTTCTTTTTTTCTTTCTCCTTCAATCCTTCCTTTCTTTTTCCTTCCTCCCTCCCTCATTCCTTGTCCCCTTTCTCTCTGACTTTCTTTCGATTGCTTAGGTTAGAACTTACAGTATGATGTTGAATGGTATTGGTGAAAAGAAGAATCCCTGTATTATTCTTTATCTTAGAAAAGAAAAGCTTTCAGCGTGTCACCATGATGTGTGATGTTAGCTGTGGATTTTTTATAAATGCCCTTTATCTTTTTGAGACTGTTCCATTTATTAGTAGTTTTCTGATTTTCTTTTTGCGTGTATAATAAAACAGTGTTGGGCGTTGGCGAATCTTTTATCTATGTCAGTTGAGATTATCTTGCCCCCCCCCATTCTATTAATGCAGTATGTCACATTGATTGGTTTATGTTGAACCATCCTTGCATATTTGCTATAAATTCATGTAGTAATGGCATATAGTTTCATGTGCCATTGGGTTTGGTTTGCTAATATTTTTCATCTGTTTTCATAAGGGATATTGGTTTGTAATTTTCTTGTCTTTCAATATTTTTTTCTGGATTTGTTATTAGGGCAATAATTGCCTCATAGAATAAGTCAGGAAGGATTCTCTCTTACTTTGTGGAAGAGTTTGTAAAGGATTGCTAATAACTCTTTTTTTTTAATCTTTGCTAAAATTCACCAGAGAAATCATCTGGTTCTGGATTTTCTTTGTTGAGAGTTTTTTTTTTTTTTATTAATGACTCGATCTCCTTAAATGCAATAAGTCTGTTCAGATTTTCTATTTCTTCTTAAGTCAGTTTTGGTATCTGTGTGTTTATAGAAACTCTGTTCCACCTAGGTTGTCTAATTTGTTGACATACATTGTTCATAGTATTCTCTTATGGACTGAATAAATATTATGGATGGTAGATCAGCTCCAAAAGAGATTTTGGTAACTTTTGTATCATGTCCCTGAATAGGGGAAAATATTTATAAAAAGATCATCTAACTACCTAAGCTAATGCCTCTCCTGGGCTTGATGGATAGTTTGGCAAAAGTGCTATTTCCTTCTTTTATAACAAACTTCATCTATTATTTTACCTCTTTATTAAGCTAGGCTTTCAAGATATTGATTATTGCTTCAAAAAAGTATCTGGGTCACATTATTTCAGGCCAACACACAACTGCTTTTCTCCATTACAATTTCCTGGTAATTCCTTCAGCCATTGGGGATGTTGTCTCTAGTAGTCAATCACTTGAACTCATTCTGATGTTTTGTAAAATCACTTTCAAAGATAGTGTCCATTCTGTTCTTCAAAACCTTTTGTCAAGAACGTATAGAATACCTTACCATTTGGGTTCAGGTCCAGAAAAAAAAAAATAATGTACAAAGAAAAACTGAACTGCTTTCTCTTTTCAGTAAATTGAAACAAATTATTATCCTTTTTTAAAAATATGGTAAGAACTTTAGGGTCAAATTTATTGCACAAATATTGTAATTTGCTCCACCTATGTGAACCAGTAAAACTGCTCCAGGATTTGTTAAATGTGCACTCTATTTGTTTTTTCTTTAAGTATGTGAATTTTACCTATTTTCTAGAAATAGGTAAACACAAAAATTGCTAGTGACTGAAGGGACAGCCTTGTCTATCTTGATCATTTTACAGATGAAGAAACACATGCAGAGAGACTTGGTTTTATCCAAGTTTAAGCTTCAGTCCTTTACTGCATTTTTTTTTCCTTTTCTTACATTTACATTCTACTTTGCTTTATAAAACAGGGACAAAGTACTGGGGATGTAAATTGATATATGGAAGAGAAAAAATGGAACTATCATTTGTTGCATAATAACAAGATTTCTAAGTCCTTTATAAAAATCATCTTTTATTACTTATTACCAAAATGTGCCAAGTATGAAACTAAAGTCTATAGGCTATATCTCTTGAGAAAGGTCACAAAACTGTGTGGGTTGAATCATACTTTGAAACTAGGTCCATTTGTATTTAAATGTTAACTTTTAAAAAATCTGTATAGTGGCATATAATAAAACACAATGTTTGCATTTCTACTATTAATTTAGAATAAAACCTGAAATAAAAGGTAACAACTGTGTATGTGTTGTTTATCAATCTCTTTGCTCCCTTGCCAGCTCTATGATAGAGATTATAAATGCTAAAAGAATTTCCAAAGCTTCCTTGTATTGAGGCATTGATGAATTGGCACCAATTTTACTAATGAGATACACAGTAATCCACCTCTTCACTTTCTTCCTTTTCATGTTCTAATTCCAAATATATGCACAGATAATGTCTAGAGCTACAGAAATCATAGTGTGACCACAGGAGGAAGGCAAAAAGTACATCAGCTCCACAATTGTTCACTGCTGATTCAATCCAATGGCCACCAACCTCTGAATTTTATTTTACATGAGAAAAACAAACATTATTTGTTTAAGTCTTTGCAACCAAGTTTTCTGGTGTACATTTTAACTAAAATATTCTCAATTGATGTATTTCATCACATCAGGCCTTCATCCAGGTATTATATTGTAAATTTGTATCATACTTCGGTTAATTCTATACCTGGATTTCTTAAATTAAATTAGAGTAAGAAAGGTTTTGAGGCATTTTCCAGTTGGCCTTTCTTCTACCTCCTAGGATTTTTAGGCTATGTTCTCTGGATATGCCACACTGCAAAACATCAAGCATCATCTGTGCTGAAGAAATCCTGGGGGACTCAGACACAGTTATTGCACTTTTAAAAATGAAATCACCATACAGATACATTGCCAACATCAAACTTTAAACCACCATGATCTCTTGCTTGGACTACCACTGGAACCAAGTAACTGATCTCTGTTCTTACCCTGCTACAAAATGTTATCAATATAGTAACAGTAACTAAAACAAACAAACAAACAAAAAAACTTATCAGATCCATGTCTCTCCTATGCTTGAAGAGTTTCAGTAGCATCAAATTCCATGCCTCACCAAGCCCTGTGTCTTGTGCCATTACCTCCCACCATTATTCATGAACTTTCAGCTACAGACTTAGGTATGTCAAGCTATGTCTCATCCCGATCTTTTGGGTGTGTTATTTCCACTGGCTGGAATATTCTTCCCTTGACTCTGCTCCTGGCTAGATCTTTTCTGTCCCTGCCTTCGATATCAGTTTTCATTTTTTTTTTTCCCCCATTGGAGACCTTTCTTGAATAACTCTATGCTATTCTGCCTCCCAGAATACTGCTTATTTCCTTGTAAATGCTTATCATCATCTCTAATTGTTGTCTTTACTTCCTTGTTTATGTTTGTAATATCTGTCCCCATGATTATAATGTAAGTTCCATAAGGAAGTATCCAGGCTCATTTCATGGTGTTACTATCACCAAGAATTGAGCCTGCAAATAGGAGGCTGTCAACAAAACATGGTTGAATGGATGGTTGTACTGTGGGCTGACATTAGCTGGCCAGTGAAAGGGACATCTCTAAAACAGGAGCTGCTTGGACAGAGTGTAGTGGGAGGCTAAGGATATGCCACAATAATTACTGGAGCCTCTGTTTCTTAATTACCAACCAGACAGGATTTCAAACTCAATTTTAACTTGTATAACAAAATTCTTACTATTACATATTCAATTATGTCCATAAAATAATATTTATAAAATAATATTTCTGATAATATTTTAGGTATTGCCAAATGTGTGGGTTCAAGTTTTCCAGAGAAACAGAACTCTGAACCAATTATTTATGTTTATATATATATAAATATTTATATACATATAATATCTATATGTATGGAGAGAGAGGTTTTTTTGTTTTTTTAATTATGTGATTGTGGAGGCAGGCATAACCATAACCTGCAGAGTAGACTTCATGCAGAACTAGGAAAAAAATGCAGGTCAGTCATTTTCTATTGAGTCCTTCAAATGATTGGATGGAGGCCATAATCTGCTTTACTTAAAGTCTACTGATTTAAATAATAATCTCATAAAAATATACTTTCACAACAGTATCTTGAATAATGTTTGATCATATGTCTGGGTACCATAGCTAGCTAAGTTGACACATGAAATTAACCATCATACCAAATGAGAGCCTTAATGATAATTTTAGGATACTTTTCTTATGTCATTTTGTCCCTCCTTTCCATATTTTTCAGGACATGTTGAGAATTGGGGTCTTTAGAGAATCTAAAATATTGTGGGATTTCAAAAGGAATAAAGCAAAAAGAGAAGCTAGTGAATCAAAATTTAATTAATTTTTCAGTAGATTTTACTCTTCACTAAGTAATATCTGTATCATATCTTTTCTAGTTATTTTCCTTAGTCTGAGGTGGGCTGGATGTGGGTAGAACAAATACAGCATCATTCATTTGGAGCATACATGGTGACATCTATACTGCCCTTTCTTATGACAATTGACAAATTACCATTTATTCTTTAATATTAAAAAGAGAGTCATGGAATGCATTTTTATGAACATATGGTTAAATACAAAATTTATTTCAATTTTTTATGATAAGCTATATGGATCATCTTAAGAAGTTGGTTTAAATATTTTCAATTCTAAATAATAGTAAGTATTATTCACTGACGTGCTAAAATTCATTAGAATTTTAAAATTAAACATCATTATTTTTAGAGAAGGGAATTGGGAACAGGCTTCTATAAATTCCCAGATTAAGAGAACGTTACATCTGAGAATGGTTTAGAAGGTGAGTAAAATTTCACAAAGAAGTTGAAGATTCAATTAAGCCCCAGAATATTGGCAGTTTATAGGTAGCCGAAAGAAATTACCATGAAGAGTAACTACCATACTTCTCGAAGGATGGGGTCCTTGCCTAAACTGAAATCTAAAAACACTCACAGTGACAAATTCTATAGTGGGATTAAAAGTAAGACTCTCCTTGCAGAATTAAAATTGAAAAAATATATTTGGCTTGGTCCACTGAACACATTGGAAGACATTGTCAAAAATATCACAACTATGAAAGTACATTGTCTTTAAGTTCAAAATGAATTTCTAATTTTAATGTTTCTCCATTTGCATACTTAGAAGAATGATGGCCTATGGAATACGGTTTGGAAATGCAATACCAAACAAGCATGCTTGAAAATACATTTGCTTAGAACTTCTAAATAAGGTTGAAAATTAAACGAACTTCTGAACATATGTCACCATTAGTATCAAGTAATATGAAGGCAGAAAATGACTGAAGATTCAAGAGAATAAACCTTAACAGAAAGTTGTAGATGCAAAATTGACATTAGCGCTATCAGTGAACTCAAGGCATAGATTCCCGGGCTAACAAGGGTACAACCTATCATGTGATTAAAGATGACTTTGCTGATGGTGGTAGTCTGTCCATGCCAAGGCTGTAAGTGAACCATGAAAGTTTGGAAAAAGAAAGGTCTCCAGAGCAGGGGTTCTTAATATTTTCTCTGTATGCCCCCTTGGGTTGTCTAGTTAAGACTATGGAAATTTTGCGTTCTCAAATTAATGTTAGAACCACATAAAGTAAATAACGAATGCAGCAAGGTAATCATAGGTACATTTATATATACTTATCAAAAACTAGTAACACTAAACCAATTTGTGAGATAATAATATGTATGCTTCTTTATTAATATATAAAATAAAAATATCTAGTGACAAGTATAAATAACATAATATCAGACTAGTAATAAATGTAAATAATTGTGAGATATCTTCAACATTTTTAACGTGCTCTAAATTTATCTATGAATTCCATTGGTAGCACAGTCATAAACACTGCATTTACTCCTATGAGTAGTATGATTAGTTGCCTAAGTTCTAAATAGATGTTCAAGCTAAATTTCAATTATAAGCTAGTGAAAAGATTTTATTTTTCATATTAAAAATCACAAATCCTTTGAGGGTCTGTGAAGCCCAGAATAAAAATAATAACATAACATAAAAGAATAGATTTCAACCTTAGTTTAGCATCAAAATCACGGGAAGAGTTAAAAAAAATTAGATTGATGTCAGCAAGATGATAAAATAGGTGCTCTCAAATATATTCCCCCCATGTAAACACGAATTTAACAAAAATATACGAAGAATATGTGCGAACCTCAAAATCCAGTTAAGAAATTGCAGCACCCCAAAGAACACAGGAATAAGAAGTCACATTGAAATAGGCAGGAAGAGCAATTTTACTTTGCCCACATCTTTTGTTTCCCCAAGTTAGCACACTTCGGTGATGAGAAAGATACTTTCGGCCAGAGATTTCTCCCACAAGGGAAGAAAAAAGGCGAGGAGTGCAATTAATGTTCCAAGGCTTTTTGGGGTACTACCTCTCAGCTCATTCAGAGTGGCGATGGATCTTGCATAGTCAGAATGCCTCAAGGCAGCTAAAAATGGAGAGGAAGGAATGTAGAGTTTAGCAATCAGATTGTGTGTGTCCTCAACAGCCAGCACTGGTCCACCAGCAAGGGGCCCCCGGTGCCTGACACTGATCACAACTGCTGGTGTGAATTGCAGCAGCTGCATGACTCCCAGAATTTGGTGTAGCTTCCAGCAGTGGTACCCCAGCAGGCAGTACAGAGATCAGCAGCCAGCTTTGATCATAGCTGTCAGTGTTGATCACACTAGCCAGTACAGAATGCACCAGCCTGCATGAATCTCAGAGCCTGGCAAGGATCTCAGCAAACAGTGTTACTCTTAGAAATTGTCTCTTCTTTGTGGGATTGATAGAAAGCATGCAATACTAAGGCACTTCTTTCATGAAGAATCGAGAAAAGCCGAGCTTGCACCTAATATTCCAGGATCTTAGTACTCTGCACAAGGGCAAAAAGGGTAGATGGTTCACAGCACCCAGCCCAGCTCTACAGGATTGGTTGAAGGCAAAAATTCTAAAACTTCTCCATAAAGGGGAAGGGAGATGAGTGTAACATGCACATTCATCAAATAATATTTGGAGACTTCCTGGATCTCTACCCAGGCTGATTGATGAAGATATTTTCCTGTCAAGGACAGTCCATAGAGACTGAAAGAGGTGAGTGCTGCTTCAAACATGCAGAAATCACTGCAAGGCTACAAGAAACATGAAGGATCAGAAAAATATGACAATAACAAAGTAACAAATCTCCAGTAACTAACCCTAAAGGAACATAGATTTATTAATTACTTGACAAATAATTCACAATAATCCTCTTAAAGAAGGTCAGTGAGCCCCAAGAGAGCACAGATGGAAAACTAAATGAAATGAGGAAAACATACACGAATGAAATCAAAATATCAACTAAGAGAGAGAAACCATAAAAAAGAGATGGGAACCAAACAGAAAATCTAGGGATGAACAATATAAAAATTAATCTGAAAAATTCGATGAAGAGCTTCAACAATAGATTTGATCAAGCAGGAGAATCTGTCGACTCAACCAAAGGTCATTTGATATTATGTTGTCAGATGGTAAAAGAAAAGAGAAAAATAAACAAATAAATAAGAGTAAACAAAACCTAAAGGACTTAAGGGGATAACATTGAGTCAACCAATAAACACATTATGAGAGTTCTAGGAGGAGAATGGAAAGCTGAAGTGGCAGGAAACATATATAAAGAAATAATAGCCAAAAACTTCCCAAATCTGGGCAATAGACATCAAGATTCATGAAGCCCAAAGATATCCCAATAGGAGGTACCCAAAAAAGTCTACAATGAGACATGTTATGATCAAAGTGCCAAAAGTCAAAGAGAGAATTTTGAAAGTAGCAAGAAAAAAGTGACTTACCACATATACGGGAGCTCCACAACACTATCGGTGGATTTCTCAGCAGAAATTTGCAAGCTGGAAAGAAGTACAGTGATATATTCAAAGTGCTGAAAGAAAAATCAAATTTCAGCCAGTAATTCTATATCTGGAAAAGTGTTACTTTAAAAATAAAGGAGAGATAAATACATTCCCAGAAAAATAAAAGCTGAAGATGTTTATCATCAGCAGTCCTGTCTTACAAGAAATGTTTAAGCATGGTTTTTGATTAAAACAAAAGGACAAAAAGCAACACAAAAACATATGAAAGTATAAAACTCTCTTTATAAAGACAAACACAGAATACTGTATTACTGTGATGGTAGTGTGCAAGTCACTTGTAATTTTAGTATAAAAGTTAGAAAACAAGTTTTAGGGATATTTATAGCTACAAAAATTTGTTGGTGGATATATAATATAAAAATATGTGAATGGCATCATCATTAACATAAAGCATGTGAAAAGACTGAAGTAAAAGTGCAGATAATATTGAAATTAAGATGCTATCAGTTTAAAACAGTTAGAACTGTAAGACGTCTTGTGTAAGTCTTATGCTAACCACAAATTACCTATAAAAGATACACAAGAGCAAAAGAGAAAGAAATCAAAGATTATCACTACAAAAATCAACAAATCACAAAGGGTGACAGCAAATGAGGCAAAGAAAAACAAAAGCATCACAAGAAAGACAGATGCAAGTCTTCACGATCAATGATTACTTTAAACATAAATTGATTAAACTCCCCAATAAAAAGACACAGAGTGGCCGAATGGATGTAAAAACAAGGCTTAACTATATACCATCTACAAAAGTGGCATTTTTCATTTAAGAACAGACATAGGCTGAAAGTGAAGGGATGGGAAAAGATATCCCATGCACGTGGTAGACAAAAAGGAGCAGGAATGGCTATTTTTATATCAGAAAAAATAGACTTTATCAATTCTCAGACTTTTAGCTATAATCAAGTACAGTATGTGTTCTTATCAGTTTAATATCTGATATATTCTATAACCAAGCACAATATATTAAGTGGATTTTTAGCAGAAAGATGGAATAGGAGCTTTTTCTATCCATTTCGTTCATTGAGCTGGTATTGCAGTGCCTCCAGAAACAGTGCACTCCTCCCACATAAAAGAACATAAGAAAGAAAGAAAAAAATAGATTTTAAGTAAAAAAATGATAAAAATACAAAGAATTACATTATAGAATAACAAAAGAAATAGTTTATTAGGAAGATGTAACAAGTGTAAACATATATGCTTCCAATACCACAGTACCTAAGCATATAAAGAAAATTTTGACATATCTAAAAAGAAACAAAAGACAGGAAGGCAATAACAGTAGGAGACTTCAATGCCTGACTATCAATAATGGATGGAGCATCCAGACAGAAAATCAGTAGGGAAACAGTGACTCGAACAACACTATAGACCAAATAAATGTAATAGACATATATGAAACATTCCATCCAACAGCAGCAGAGTACACATTCTTCTCAAGTGACACAGAACATTTTTTAAGATAAATCACATGTTAAGTCACAAAACAAGCCTTACCAAACTTAATAAGAGTAAAATCATATCAATTTCTTTTTCAACCACAATGGAATGAAAATAGCAATTAATAACACAAGAAAAATTAAAGATTCATAAATTTGTGAAAATTAACAACACATACCTGAACAACCAATGTGTCAAAACAGTAATCAAAAGGAAAATCAGAAAGTATCTTCAGACAAATAATAATGAAAACACAACAAATTAAAACTTACGGAATGCAGTAAACACAGTTCTAAGAGGGAAGTTTAGAACAAGAAATTCTGATATTTAAAAAGAAAAAGAAATATCAAATGTACAAACCTAAATCTGCACTGAAAAGAGCTTGAAAAAAAGAACAAACTTACCCCAAAGTTAGCATAAGGAAGGAAAAATGAAAAGTATAGTAGAAATAATAAAATAGAGAATAGAAAAACAATAGAAAAAATCAATAAAAATAAAGATTGGGTTTTTGAAAAAAGCAAAATTGACTACCTTTAGCTAAACTAAGAAGAAAGAAAAAGAGAGGACCCAAATAAATAAAATCTAATAAACAAATAAATAAAATCTAATGAAAGAAAAAATACACATTATCATCTCAACAGATGCAGAAAAGGCATTTGAAAAAAATTACTTTATGATAAAAACCTTCGATAAACTAGGTATAAAAGGAATGAACCTGAATGTAATAAATATTTCATATGCAAAAGCCAACAGAACAGCACACTCAATGGTGAAAAACTGAAAGCTTTTTCTGTAATATCACAATCAAGACAAGAATGTCTACTTTTACTACTTTTATTCAACATAGCACTGGAAGTCCTAACTAGAGCAATTAGGCAAGAAAATAAAATAGAAAAACATCTGATTACAAAAAAAAAAAAAAAAGTAAAATTATCTTTGTTTTCAGATGCCATAATCTGATACATAGCAAATTCTAAGAACTCCACAAACTCTTAGACCTAATAAACAAATTCAATAGTGTTTCAGGACACGAAATCAATATCAGTTGCATTTTTATACATTGATAACAAACTCTACAAAAAGAAATTAAGAAAAAAATCCTATTTATAATAACATTACAAGAATAACATAGGAATAAACCTAACTACAGAGGTAAAACACTTTTAAACTGAATACTACAATACAATGATGAAAAAAATTAAAGATGACACAAATAAATAGAAATACATCCCATGCATATGAATTGAAAGACAATACTGTTAAAATGTCCATACTACCCAAAGCGTTCCACAGATTCAATGCTATTAACATAAAAATCCCAGTGGCATTTTTTACAGAAATAGAGAAAATAATCTAAAAATTCCTGTGAAAAAATAAAAGACTCAGAAGAGCCCAAACGTTCTAGAGTAAGAAGAACAAAGCTGGAGGCATCATTTTTTTTTTTTTATTTCAAACTTACGTTACTGAGCTACAGTAATTAAAACACTATGATACTGGAATAAAGATAGATATATAGAGACAGAACAAAATAGAGAGCCCAGAAATAAACCCGCATGTATGTGGTCATTTGATCTTCATCAAGGGCACTACTAATACACAATAAGGAGAAGATAATCTCTTTAATAAATGGTGTTGAAATAACTGGATATCCACACGCTAAAAAATGAAATTCCCTTGTCTTCCACTGTATATATAAAAAAATCAACTCAAAATAGATTAAAGGCTTAAATGTAAGAACTGAAACTGTATAACTTCTAGAAGAATACATAGAAAAAAAGCTTCATGACATTGGTCTTGGCAATTATTTCACAGATAGGACACCGAAATCACAGGTAACAAAAGAAAAAGTAGATAAGTGATACTACATCAAACCAAGAAGTTTCTGCATAGCAAAAAATAAATAAATAAAGACAAAAATCATCAAAATGAAAGGCGACCTATGGAATCAGAGAAAATACCTTTAAACCATTTATCTGACAGAGGTCAACTTCCAAAATATGAAAGGAACCCCTATAACTCAATAGCAAAAATAAAATAAAATAATAAACAATGGACTTGCACAGACATTTCTCAAAAGAAGACATACACATGGCCAACAGATACACGAAAAGTGCTGAACATCACTAATTATCAGGGAAATGGAAACCAAAACAACTTTATACCTGTGATGATGGCTATTATCAAAAAATCAAAAGGTAGCAAGTGTTGAAAAGGTTGTGAATAAATTGGAATGCTTGTATATTGTTCATAGAAATGTAAAATGGTACAACCACTGTGAGAATCTAGAACTACAGTATGATCCAGGAATCCTAATTCTGTATGTGTGTGTGTGTGTGTGTGTGTGTGTGTGTGTGTGTGTATATACATATATATATATAAAATAATTGAAATCAGGATCTCAAAGAGATATCTGTACTTCCATGTTCATTGCATCATTATTCACAATAGCCAAGATATGGAAATACCCTACATGTCCATTAAGAGGTGAATGGATAAAGAAAATGTGGTATTTACATTACATAAAGTATTATCTGGCATTAAAGAGGAAGGAAATTCTTCCATATGTGACAACATAGAGAGACCTGGAAGACATCATGCTAAGTGAAATAAACCAGCCATAGAAGGACAAATTATGCATAATTTCACTTATGAATTAGTCAAATTTATAAAAGCAGAAAATAAAATGGTGGTTATCGATTGATAGAGGGAAGGGGGAATACGAAGTTATTGTTTAATGGGTATAAAGTTATGGTTATACAAGATGAATAAATCCTAGAGAACTGCTGCACAACATAGTGCCTATTGTTAACAATATTATAATTTGTAAGGGGGTAAAGTCGGTTATGTGTTCTTACAAGGAAAAAAAACAGAAGGATACAAATCAACTTTTGAAGGTGATGGATATGTTTATGACCTTGATTGTGGGGGTGCAATCATGGGTGTATACACATATTCAAACTCATCAAATCGTATACATTAAAATATGCAGTTATTAGCATATTAATTTTACCTCAGTACCGCTCTAAAAATAATACTGATGATTGGGGCAGCCTTCCACATATTGGGACTGTATTAGTCTGGGTTTACTCTGGACAAGTAAATAATGGGATTTCATAGCTACGCACATGTGTGTATGTGTGTGAATGTGTGTGTGTGTGTGTGTGTTTCTATCACAAGCTCTTTATACTTCAGAAAGAATGCACTATTTTGAGTATTGATAGTATTATCAGTAGCATAAACACCTTTTTCTGTCATATTCTGCATCCTTAACAATTAACATTTTTTTACAATTATTTTAACAGACAAGATTTGTATTTCTTATTATTTTAGCCATTTTAAAGTGATTGCTTTTGCCATTTTTCAAGACTAAATGCTGTAATAATTCCCATGTATTTTAAATATTAGTTGAATTCTGATATAATTAATTTCTAAAAATGATTTTCTAAGGGCATTTGCTGCTGGGATTTTATGGTTTTAATTTCTTAAAAATTCAGCTAAGGAATAGTTTTCTGTTTCTGTTAGATACTTTTCTCCATCATTGTACCATCCTGCTCTCAAAACAGTCTCTGAACTCTATCGTTAAGTGCAATGATGAGGAGTATGTGCATTGCTAGGAGTGCACCAACAAGGCAACCACACAGATTTAAGGATCAAGAGTTGAGGGATGTTGATCAAAAGGGGAAAGTTGGAAGTCAAGACCTGAAGGAAACACAGGAGTTAGCAGGCAGGTGAAAGATTGGTGAAGTTTGGTCCAGAGAAAGAGCATTTTAGGCAGAGAGGTAAATAATGCATAAAACTAAAGGTGAGAAAGGATCTTTTGAATTAATGTGGCTTTGAGTATCTAAAGTGCAGATTTTGAAATGAGAGCAGTGATAGAGGTGTCTGGAGAGACCACTGACAGCTGCTCCTTGGCCAATATGCCGAGGAATGTTAGACTTGATTTTAAGGGCTAGAGATGGGCATTAAAGATTTAGACAAGGAAGAAACAATGCCACATTTGCATTTTAGGAAAATATATTTTAAGTGAAGTATGAAGAATACATTTGAGAGAAAACTGGAAAGATTGAAGTGAGGTAGAACTTTAAATACATGGGGACGTCGAAGCCACCAGTATGTGTTTCTCCAGTCCTGCCTTTCTTCCACCAACACAAAAGTTATGCATCAAGTTGCTTACTTACCCTCTCCACTTGGATGTCTAATAGACAACTCAAAACTGATATATGTACAACCAAGTTCTTAAAGTTTCTCATGAACCCATTCCACCTAGAGCATTTTTCATCTTAGTTATAGCAGCCACAACCTTTTGTCTGCTATGGTCAAAACTTTGGAGTCATCCCTCATTCCTCTCTTTCACTCACATGACACATCTAACTATCAGAAAATCCTGTATTCTTTACTTTCCAGATATATTCAGAATCTGAGGACTCACCACCACTTCCATTCTCCTGCTCAACATCTCATATCTGGATTGTTGCAGGGGCTTCTTATTTGGTCTGCCTTCTCCCATCCTTATCCACTCTGCATCTATCCTCAGCATGGCAAAGAGAAATATCATTTTAGTTTTCATTTTTAATTTACACGTAGTCAAATTTACCTTTATTAGTGTTCTGTGAGTTTTCATAAAGATATATCATCATGTAACCACAACCGAAATCAAGATATAGAACAATTCCATTTGCCTCATTTGACTATGTAGTACATTTCCTCTCCCAACCCCTAGATCCTGGCAAGACCTGTTTTCCTTCTAGTTTTACCTTTTCTGAAATGTTATATAAGTGAATTCGTATAGTGTGTCACCTTTTAAGTCTGACTTGTTTCATTTAGCACAATGCATTTGAGATTTACCCATGTTGTTGCACAGTTCAGTAGTTTATTTCTTTTTATCACTGAGTAGTATTTCTTTTTTTTTTTTCCGGTGGTGCCCATGTTTTTATTTATTTATTTTTTAACAAATAAGAGTGGAAAGAAGGTAATTCCAGATGTACTAGGAATGTTCAGACAAACATGCCTGGGAGACAGCCAAGGGCAGATGTACAGAGTAGGGTTTACTGTAAATTTTAATCCTGACAGAAAGATGGAAATAGCTATGAGAGAGTATATAGTGGGATTTACTAATGGGCATAAAGAAATTGAGGCCAATGAAGAAGAAAGATTATATAGTGGATAGCAGTGTGCTTAGTAAAGAATTGCTGAAAAATAAAGGGAAGCAACTCTAGGAGAGACTCACGAGTAACACATACATTTAAGGGGCAAGGTAAGGAAGAAGAAATAACTACAAAGATAAGAGATAGGTGGGGCATGGTGGCTCACACCTGTAATCCCAGCACTTTGGGAGGCTGAGGCTAGAGAATCACTTGAGGCCAGCAGTTCAAGACCAGCCTGGGAAACAGTAAGACCTAGTCTCTATAAAAATAGAAGAATATTAGCTGGGTGTTTTGGTAGCATGTATCATCAATATCATCTCACGGAAACCCACCCTTGCTCACTTGTCTCAGGATACATTGCCCTTAACAGGATACATTGCTACTATGCCAAGTCTCTTTCCACTTCAGGCCCTTGCCAGGCCTTTTCTTCTCTTGACATGCTTTAAAGACCACCCTATCTAAATAGGTCAGTCTTCTGTTCTTTGTCATAATGTTCTTCTCTATTTCCTTCGCATTTCTAGCATTGGCAGCTATTCATTCTTTCATTTATCGTTTTTATTATTTCTGTCCTTCACAAAAACTAAAACATCATTATAAAAAAGGTCCTTTTATTCATTTTCCGCATTTTAACACCAATAACTAGCACAGTGATTGGCGTGATGTAGGTGATCATGCATTTTCCAACTATTTGAATAAATTGTATTCGTGGTGGCACCAGCCAAAAAATGCCGACTCTGAAAGATGTAATTATACAAAGTAAAAATACAGGAATCCATGACTTAGTTTCAAATTTAGAAAATTGAAAGTAAGCAAAGTAAAGTTAATCTAGGTAAATAAATATGAAAAATGAAATTTGCAAATTGATATTATGTAAATTAATAATATATTCATGATCTGACTTTTAGGAAATTTTAATGAATTAGATGCAGCATTGATTACCTGAATATACAAAATTGAAATAAGAAACTGTCAGAAAACAAGAAATAAGAGGGGATATAACAGTAGGTAGTGTGGAGATTTGAATACCAGAAGCAAATAAAATGTATAACTCTGTACAGTTAAGTTTGCAAATCCCAATGAAAATGATCTTTTTATTTTCCTCTCTGAAGATATAAATTGCCCAAAGCATCTCAATACCAAGGAAAAAAGCTGAATAGACAAATAATCATTAAAGAAGCCGTAAATGTTTTCAAAGATTTTCTTCTTAAAAATGCTCTATGGGACTCCCAGGCAAAGCAAAGAACTGGATACAATCGATTTATTCTTCATCTTATTTCCCAATTGCTCATTGAAATGAATAATGGCATATAAAAACAGTCAGAAACCTAAACCGATATTGTACACTAGTAAATAATTCTCTACAAATGATTAAAACAGATTTTTAAAAGTATATTGAAGGGGAAAGATGAATGAGTAAAGGGCCTGGCAGAAAACATCCAACTGGAAAAGGGCAGTGTGCTGGCAACAAGAATAGACGCTGGAAGACCCTTATTATTCCCTGAAATAACCAGGGGACGGTCGAGGGCATGGCACAGTGTGGGGTGCGCATCCTGATACCGCTAACTGTACTGAGAAGTCTTGGTGCAGCAGCGATAACGGATTTGCTTAGGAACTTCTTCGCCAGTTCCAGTTGGAGTGGAAGCCTTGTTTTACTTGGCTCCTAGTAAAGGTATTGTTTTTGCTGGCTACTAATGACCCTAGTCACACCCGGCAACTGGTAAAGTCATACCAATTCCTGGCAGCTCCACCAAACAGACAAAGGAAATACTTGAATGAAGAGCTGAAGGTCTGTGTTCCAACTTGCTCAGCCTCCTCTTCCTCTTTCATCGAAACTCAACTTCATTTCCAGACTTCACAACCAGTTAAGGGAAATATTTGAAAAAGGCTGTCCATCTTTTTTTTCTTTTTCTTTTCTTTCTTTTCTTCCTTTTTTTCAGAGACAGGGTCTCACTCTGTCACCCATGCTGGAGTGTGGTGGCACGGTCATACCTCACTGCACCCTTGAACTCCTAAGCTCAAAGGATCCTCCTGCCTCAGCTGCCTGAGTAGCTGCCACTACAGGCACATGCCACCACGTCCAGCTAATTAAAAAAAAAAAAATTGTGGAGATGGGGTCTCGCTATGCTGCCCAAGCTGGCTTCAAACTCCTGGCCTCAAGTGATCCTCACTCCTTAGCCTCCCAAAGTGCTGGGATTACAAGGGTGAACAACTGTGCCCAGCCGTTAAGGTGATCAATTGATCGTGACTTTTCTTCCTACATTATTCTATAATATTTAGATACAAGAACCTTATTGGTGAGAACTGTTTCTGTCATTAGTATCTGAAACCCAGTGAAAACTATCTTAATGAAAAAATGAATAATATATTTGGAATATAATTGAAAAAATTATGATCAGATTTGGTTATAGTGTCAAATCTGGGGTGAGGTGGGAAGAGAATGGGAGCTAAAATAATAGCATCAAGACTTCCTGTTTATTCTTCATCTCTGTGCATCATTGTTTTCTCTGTAGGTTGCCTTTTATCTTCTATAGACAGAATTTTCCATACAGCTAGGAAAAATGACTGCAAGAAACCCCAGTTTATGTCTTTCTTAAGTCTTATAACTGTTCCTAACATCTACCAACAATGGGTTAAATATCCATCCCTGCACACATTACTCTGGGTAGGAGGATGGAATGCTCTTATTATTAGTTTTAGGCAAGTACCCCTCCTCATTACAAAGGTGAGAGAACAAGGGTGAATTAATGTTTCCCTCAACAACATAGAATGAGGCCTCTCCCAGAAAGGAGAAATTGTGCCGTTAGAAGAAGATAGAATAGTGTGTGGATAGAGAAAATAGACATCCCTACCATCAATATGCTGTCATTTTTGACATAATCCAATTATTTCTAAAAGGAATCATAAATGTAACTGTGTAAGGATAACATAATAGAGAAAAAAAATGTACACATATATTTAAGATACAGCTATAAGAACAATGATATTCTTCCAAAAGAGATGTTCTGAAAAACAAAATAAACAGAAAAAAAAAAAAACTATAACAATTTATAATTCACCAAGATGTAAATAGCATAGTATTTTTGGAACTAACTTCAAATTTAGATTATTTTATTGTAATCCTGCATCCACACCCACCATTACTAAATTCTAAACAGTGAATAGAACACCAAATTAATCCAAAACAGTCTCCATTCTCTGGAGCAGAACCCCAGGGATTGGGAAGGTTGTACCTCAGTGGTCACCTGGAGAAGTAGCAGACTCAGCTCCTCTCTATGGGGACTATGGGAAACTGCAGGAGACCCTATGGGTGAGGATGCTCAATCTTGGAAAACACATAAACATGCTCATAATTCAAATGCCATCATGGAGAAGTGAAGAGGAAATGGTTAGAAACTCCAATGATTAATCATTTTACCTAAAGATGCACTAATTATATGTCACACTATAGTTACTGGATTGAAAGAACATTCAATGCTTTTATTTCCTTGGTTACCAGAAGTTGGAGGCTCATGAGACAGTCAGATCCTTTGCAGAATATGAAGAAACTATGTTTCCTATGCTTGTCTGTATTATGGTGGAAAACAGCCTGTGTCTTTTTTACTAATATATGAAATTAAAAGAGATGGTCATAAAGAAATAACAGTATGAAATTAGGAAACATTGCATAAAAAAGAAACCATTTTTTGTCAAAATGATTTTGAACTCATGAAAAATGACAATTGTTTCAGTGGATAGCAGACTGAACAGTTAAGAATAGAGAGGTAGTAAAGGAAACGATGAGAGATTATCTCTGAATTCTAAGAAAAAATAGAGAAATAGAAATTAATAAAAAATAAAAACATGGATCTGAATTGGAATATAGGTTACAGAAAGTTTCATCAAGAATCATGGAGAGTACTCAAACATTAGAAGAAAAAAATGAAGGTAACAATAGACACAGAAGATGTTTAAATATAAGTGAATTCAAATCTATGCTAATAATTTGAAAATTTCAAGAAAGTGAATAATTTTCAGCAGGATATTAATTATGTAAATTAACCCAAGAAAGTAGAAAATTTTAATAGATAAGTGAAAAGCAGGTGATTTAAGACTATCAAATATTACGTCTAAAAATGTCTGCTGTAGGTGGTATTTTACAGGTAAGTGCTTTCAAACTTTCAAATTAAAAATTATTTACATGAGACACAAATTATTTCTGATCATACAAAAAATGGGGAGGGGGTTGCAAGTACATTTTTGAGCCTAGCTCAATCACTGTGTCTTAACTGAAAAAGATAACATTAAAAAGAAAACTTCACTCTATTCTTACCTACAACTTTAAACAGAGAAACTTCAGATAAATACTAGCAAAATACAATGGGTAGTACAGTTTGAAAATACAGCCCCATGCCCTAGCTTAGTGGGGCATCCAGGAATAAAGACATATTTAACATTAGGGATTCATTAACTTAGTATATCATATCACTTGGCCAAATTAGAAAAAAAATCAAATAATATTAGTTTAGGAATTTTCTGAAATGGTGTTAATATTCACATCCATTCCAAAATTTTTAACAATGATCCATAGCAATCCACGATAAAAACGATTAATCACTAAGAAATGTGATACAAGCAAGATTTCTATGTGTAATGCAATTAGAAGAAAAATAATTCTAGGAGTTCAGAATTTTAAAGCTCGAATTTAAATGCATGGGATTTGAAATCTCAAATCACAGATATATGGTATAAAACCTGCCTCTGGCACTGACCACTTTCATGTCTTTGGGCTACCACTCACCCTCTATGAGACCAAATTCATCCTTCTCTCTTTCCTTAAATTAGTGTAAGATTTGTTAATCTTGGCTGTGTGTAAATAACTGGATGTTTGCGTATTAAAGTGTGTAACCTTGGTTAAAAGATATTTATAGTATTATATCAATGAACTCAAGGTGTACGTTTGAGCTTCACATGTATTTATTATTATTATTATTATTATTATTATTATTATGCCACACACTTTCCGATCATTATTCTGGATCAAGAGCTAAGGGACAGAATTTGAGTTTATTTTGACTTACTGATGATTTAACTGAAATGGCATAACATTTCAAAACAAGTTGTGCAGTTGTATTGCTAGGAAAGAAAACACTTATGATGGTCTCAAGTCATGTCTGGAATAAGGAAAGATTTGAGAAGTAAAAGACAAACTGAAATGTGTATAGTTTCTAAGCATTCCCATTGGCCTTTGTTTTACACTGAACTTTAACATGGCTTATCTCTGCTGACCACCATGACAACCCAATTGGTTAGGCAGGATAGGCATTTTTAGAGCTGGATTTTAGCTGAAAAAATTGAGACAGAGAGAAATTAAGTGACTGCTCTGAGATAGCACAGCTAGTAAGTAGCAGAACAGGAAGTACAACCTGGGTCCGCTCAGCCCTTGTCTAATTCTGAGAATCAACTCAAGATGGGGTGCCTGTTGATAGCCATGCCATCACATTACTCTCCTGAAGTCATCAGGGGTCATCAGTGCATGTAAATTGCACATAGACTGTCATTTACTGTGGAGGAGAGTGATCCCCTTACTTCATTTCTTATTGCAATCACTATGACTTCATGCAACACAGGGTAAAAGGCAATCTCTTTTTTCCTCTCAATTTTATTAAATCTGGCCCAGGATCCTGACTGTCATATTGGCTGTGCATACAAGTCTCCCTCCCTCAGGTGTTCCCCCTACCAGGGACTAAGCAATGAACCCCATGAAGTATATATACACAGGTCAAAAGAAGATCATATTGACTTTCCCCCAAAATAAGTGATTTCTGATGTTGTGTGCTGAATTGTATCCCCTAAAAGATGTTCAAGTCCTAACCCCTGGTACCTGTAAGTATCACCTTATTTTTTTTTTTATAAAAAACAGGGTTTCTAATGATATAATTGAGTTAAGATGAGGTCATACTGGAGCATGACTTTCCTGGTATTCTATGCTGGAACATTCATTTTTGGGATGAAGAGTGGTATGAGTGCCTCTTGTGCTCCCCTCAATATATAGGAATATATGTGTACATGAAACTGACACATAAATTAGATTAATAACCTTGTATATTCCATTTGCCTCAAATTCAGGTTTATCTGATTCTGTTTCCATTTGAGTTTGAGTAGGACTGTGGGGGCTCTTCTAATGAAAATGATCATTACCGATGGAAGTGGGCAAAACAAAACATAGAAGAGGAATGCTATTAATGCTTTGAACAGAGGAATGCTATCAATTGACTGATAGATTATGAAACAGAGGCAGATGATTATTGCTTAATGAACTTTTATTGCACAAATGGGTGTAGGAATAAAAAAATAATGAAAGAAATATTCATGAATGACTTGAGCTTTTCAGTTGCTTGTTTTTTCTTTTTCTTTTTATTTTTTCTTTATGTTTTAATGTCTCCTGCCTACATCATAAGACCAAACCCTTATTATGCCATTCAAGACTCTCAATCACCCGCCTTACCTCTCAGCTTCATTTTCAGGTACTTCTTCCTCGCGCTTCACACTCCAGCAACCCTAAACTGCATGCATTTATGTGCTCCTTTCTCAGACTTTCTTTCATTCAGCAGTGCGTTCACTGTTGCCTGGAAAGTTTATCTTCATCTCACTGACTTCTATCAATCCTTCAGGACTCACCCTCAGGTGATATTAACTCCTGAAAACTTGCTTGCTTCTCAATTTCTAAATTGTGCTAAGTGCAGCAAAGAAGAGGAAAAGATAGAGGATCCCATTATGGATTTTAATATGTCCTATAACACATGTCAGATCAAATGCTGTTAGTGATATTGAACATTCTCCTAATGTTTGTTAACATTTGCATTTCCCCTCAAAATTTCAATTCTTATCTTTTATCTCATTTTTTTGCAGTACATAGTAATTTCCATTGGCTCATAAGAATTATTTATATATTAGAGATATTTGCACCTAATCTTTCAAATATTTGCAAATATTTTCTCAGTTCATACTTTATTATTTAACATATATGTAGTGGAAATTTATTTTATGGGAAATTTAATATGGTAAAGTCTACAGATATTTTTCTCCACTGTATGTGTGTGTATATAAATGTGTATGTGTGTGTGTGTATATATATATATATATAATATTTTTTTCCTTGAAGCTTTTAAATGTTTTTGTTTTCAATTTAACTTTTTACATTATCTCTTTACTCCATTTTAAATTTATTTTTCTGTATATGGAGGGCACAATAATAATGTATAAAAATTTTATACATTGTATAAAATAAGGCATTGTATGCCTTATTTCACCAGCTGGGATAAAATGCCAGCCTTTGGTTGTGTTTTAAAAGCTGTTTTATCATCAAACTTTGTTTCTATTCTTTCAGCACTTAAAAATAGCACAAGATGATGAAATGAGCAATCCCAGATGCCTCAGTAGATTATACCATTTTCAAAAATTTTCTGTTCCTCTGTCTTGTATAGACAACATTAACGCTGCTGGAACAGACTTAATATACCAGCTTTGATGTCGTGGGACTACAGCTATCATTTCTGTGAATAAATGTTATAAAGCACCTATTCTTAAAATGTGGTTCATGGTCCCTGGACAACCAGCATCAAACTCATGCAGGATGCTTGCTAATCATGCAGATTCATGGGCCCCACACAGAAGCACTGGAATGCAATCTTTGCAAGTTAGGATCAGGTCCTCTGAAAAGATGTAGTTTTTGCTTTGATTCTACTTCCAAAAATTTAGCAATTGACCTGCCTCAAATCTTAAATGACATATGTCAGGGCTTATCACCTATTTGCATCCTAGTGTTTGTTCTTAGTCACAGGAGTAATTAGAGTGAAGATATTATTCACCAGTGAGCTAGTACTGGAATTATCAGAAATAATTCTGAAGCAACTATTACGGATCTCCATGCAGCACTATGAATTTGTTTTTTTGTTGTTGTTTGTTTGTTTTCTTTTTGTCCTCTGAAGGTAACACCAAATGAGGTGTCCCACAAAGTTTTGAAAGATGGCAGCATCTTTCGAAGAGACTCTCTCCTGTTCGAATGTGTGTTATCAGTCAATTATTTTACACTTTCACAGGAGTTATCACACTTGACCATTATTTCAATACTTTGTGTTGTTTTATTCTTATTTTTGAAAATCAGGAAACCCAGATTGGGGAAGAAGGAGTCCCCTGGCCAAATTCACACATGAGCCAATGTCAAAGCCAGAACTCAAACCCAAGACTTCTGGGCCCATGTCTAAGGCACACTCTCTCCATCACAGCTGCCTGGCATGCACCATACGGGTCATTCCCCAGATGGAAAAATAATCTTCTATGAGTCAGGTGTTAGGATATCATGCAGATACAGGAAATTAAGAGAAAGCAGGGGAATAACTGTAAAGCAATCAGGAGTAAATATTCAACCATGTTGCTCTGAAGCCAGGTGGAGGGCGGTATGTTAGATCCCTCCTGGAAGGCAGTCAGCTATGAATTTTCACCTGCATCCTTTATAGCCCTGGTGCCATTTCTCTGCTCTTTCCAGTGGATGTTAACAAGTTACTTCTTCTCTGTTGCCAGCACCTGCAGAAATTTCAAAGTATTTTCAATATAACGATTCAAAAAAAGTGTTGCCTCTGAAATTAGCCTTATTAAACAAAAGAACCCAAAGCATTTTTATAGCATAATAGATAATATTTGTGTGCAATTTTATAGTTTATAAACAGCTTTCACATATCACTTCATTCAGTTCTCACAACAACCTGTTGAGGTCATTATTGCTCTCATTTATTTCTGTATTGTAGGTAAAGAAATTGAAATTGAACACTATTGGGGTGACTTTTCCAAGGTCAATGAGGTGACACTAAGACTTCAGGTTGTGTCTTCCTACCTCAAAGCCTGTGTTCTGGGCAATTTCCGTTACATGCCGTCATTTCTGCTACACATAGAGGGCTACAATTTACCACCTAGTTGTTTGATGATTGAAGGACTATTCTTATCTTTTTTAAAAGGTTAAAGGCTATGGTATTGGTACGAGGATTTGAATGAGAGAAATGCAGCATAAAAGACGGTTTTTGCAGAGATGGATAGTGAAATGCATTATAGACAATCCTTACAGACAGCTGCGACCTTCAGCTAGGGCAAAACTGTCACTATGATGTCAGAGTTATTCAGCAGAAATAACAGTAATCAAATCTAACATCTAAAATCTAAAATCTAAAATCTAAAATCATCGACAAACACAAACTGATGCTTCAGTTAAGACGGGAGAGCAGCTTGCCTACCCACTAATCAGACACTGCAGCTGAATCAAAGAGTTTGATTCAGGGATGAGTTTCAGGATATTTTAACATTTCCATTCTTGTTTTAAAAAAGTATGTCATTTCAGTTTACCAAATTCATCTCAAATTCTGTTAAAAATGATTTCCAACCCACAAATTATTTGAAAATGGCTTTTCTTTCATTAATAATACTTCATGTTTGTATCAGAGTTCTTTAAGTTAACTAAGGACATTCATTGACAATTTTTATTAAGCCTCTCCATTAATGCTTGAAATCATTTCTATCATACAGGTGAGGAAGTGGACAAAGGTAGCTGTATTACGCAGTCTCCCGACAGTATGTTAGGAAGCTGGACTTGAACCTTTGTCTCTCTACTGAACGCTAGCTAATGCCTTCCTTACTCTATTAAACTGTCTCAATGTCTCAGTTCTGAAAACACTTGAAATATACTGTTTCTGCCTTTCCATTTGAAGATAATTCCCCTGAACAGAGAAAATAAACATGAGGAGTTGAGTTGTTCTTTTTTCTCTCCTACAGGTTGTAATATTGAACCTTTATCCTTATCTGGAATATCTATCTTATTTCTGTGCTTCTTACGTACACGCACACACACACACAGACACGCACATACACACACACATAGAGAGAGAGTTCCATTTTGCTATCTTATAGGTTTATGCCACACTTTTTATTCTCTTTTTTTCTGTTTTAATTCATATTTTATTCTGCTTCACAGCCCATATGACTTTATTTTTTAAAGCACATTAAAATCAATGCAGTACACCAATGTTTTCAAAGTTGTGCTGTAAGGAAATTCATTCATTCAACGCATCTGAGTACTAATTGCATATGTGATAGTGAGGAGGAGGTGGCAGTAAATCAGTCTCTCTGCTGAAGAGTCCCGTTGTTGACCAGGGGAGGAGAGGCTTATGTTCGCAAAGAGCTGTGGTGCAAGCTATAGCACTACCACTGAAATGCCACGGGGTTTCAGTGGAGACAGTCACTCCCAGCTGAGAAGACTGGGTATTGGGTTTGGTCAGTTGAAGGGTGGAAGCCTCATGGATATGTTAATTGTATTCTAGACAAAAGAGTCGCTATGAGAAAATGAAGCTGGAGAGAATTGAGCATAAACCGAACAAAGCTGCTTAACTGGACTACCGGGACTCAGGTGCAGCAAGAGTAGAAAATATGTTTGAAAAGCTAAGAATGTATCTGAATGTTGAAGGAAATTGAATGTCTGCTTAGCATATGCCCACTTATTAGCAACAGAGAACCAGTAGAGGTTTTTGAGCAGAAAACTGAAATAATTATCAATGATTCCAAAGTTAAATATCCCGTTTTACTGAATTGTTTATCATCAAATAGAGTATGGATTGCATGAATGTGGCTTCGAATCCAAGGTTCATTCTAGGGAACCAATAGATTTATTCTAATAAACGCTTCCATTTAAATGATATAATAAGGACTAAGACAATGTTCTACTCTCAAGAGAAAAGAATGTTTAAACAAAAGCAGAATTTCTTTGAATTCACAGCATGGTTTGTTGGTGTAATATCATAGGACCTATTTCTTTGCACCATACGTATTATCTAAGTGCCACTCCTCAATTAGCCATGAGTTATTGCAGAGCAAAAAGCACATCAGATGTTTTTGCAGCCCCAGCAATAAACACAGTGCAGGACATCTGGTATGTTCTCACTAAACATTGAATAGGTATCATCACAATTCTGCCCTTTCAAAGCTGATTGACCCTCCTTCCCAACACAAATCAGAGATATCTCTGAGCAACTCACTTAAGTTTAGAGTAAATTAAGGAAAAGCACTGGAAATATATATATCATTTATCATATTTTAAAAGAACACGATGAAATAGGTGAATTGGTAGTATACTATTTGTGCATAAAATACAGATGTGTCAAATTTATTGTGTGTGATTGTACTTTTGTATTCTATAGCTCATTCCATGATGGTGGAGTTTAGTGCAAATTGCATTTATTATGTTTTGTGTTTTCTAATTTTTTCCCTCTAATTGGCAAGTAATATATTCATATTAAGAAAAGTGAGTGATACAGAAGAAAAAGTGCTCTGAATTTTCTTGAAATCTTCTGAGGATTTTAACGAATAAAAAAAAAATCTTTGAATAGAAAGAGACAAGCCTTAAAATTACAGGAAGAAAATTAGTTATTATTATTATTTTTTTTTTACCATGCATGAAAGTGAATCCAAGGGGCATATGGGATCATAGAGGGCTCTCAGTATTCTGTGTTGGGAAGCAATGAGATAAGATGAATATACTCCTTATATGGCTTTCAATACTAAGAGTTGTGAAAGTCAGAAAACAGATTGTCACAAATATAAATTATTCATTGAAGACATAGAATGAAAGAAAGAGAATTTTAGAGTCATCGTTTATAGTTTCCCTGTGCGGAGGAAAGGTAATTCTTGGTATTGAACAGATTCTCCCCTGAGGAGATAATTGAGTCATCAGGGGATGATGGGGAACTAATGAAGATTCAGACTCAAGGAAGTTTATTAGAAGTGCTTTAAAACTGTGAAATGTTCCATTTAGGGATGGAGGTAGCTAACTTGCCACTCATTTAATTACAAAAATCATGCAAGATGAACTTGGCAGTGGTGGGTAAGGCAGCTCTAGGCGAGCAAAAGCATTGCCAAGTGAGAATAAAGATATGGAATATGTAATTAAATTGTAGGAGGGTGACAGATGCTGTCAGGCTTCCACTTGTTACAAGGTAAACAAAAGAATAATGCAATAATAAATATAAAAAATAAAAATGTTAAGTTGCTTTTTTGTTCTCAGCAAATGGAGAGTCATCTGAAGCAATATCTACTTTTTATTCAGTTTTTGATGTTTCTTGGTTATATAACTATTTCTTTATTTGGGTTTATAAAGAATTGAGCAGCAGGGCGGTTTAAATTGAACACATTGTAATGTAATTGTTGAAAAATAGAAACAGTTTACAAAGTAAAAGACAATTTAGCTGGTAAGAGGGGAAAACATCTTTCTAAACTAATGTTATAAGAAATGAAATTTGATGACTTCCAGTCTTCAGTGATGAAGTTTGCAGATCCAGTAAGAAGGCTGTGCTGAAATGCTCTAACTGAAGTTCCATTAACTTTAGGCTCTCTTTAATTGGCTCTATGAGGGGCTAGAAGGAAAAAATTCAAATTAAAATATAAACAAAATTTGAGGCATGCCATTGGGTTTTAAGGACAGCATAGAAAATAAAGTTTTTAAAATTTTTTTCCAGAAGAGGTAAAAAAATACATAAACACATTCAAAACACATTTTTTTTTTTCCACAATTACAGGCAGCATGGTAGAGTAGATGGACAGAGGTTGGGATTTGGAATCAGACAGACTTTGGTTCAAATCCTGGCTCTGCTACTGAGCAGTTGTGGAAATAAAGTAAGTTATTAATCTCTTGTAATCTGTTTCCATAATTTGCAAAAGGTGAATACTAAGAACCCATCTGCAAATTTGTGAAGATTAAAAAAAAATAGCCCTTGTCCAGAACCATTAAAGTTCATTCAGCAGCTCGAAAGTCACTCAATAAATATTTATACCTAGTCTTATTATTTCTAGACACTTAGGTTCATCTTTTCTCCCCCTCATGGATTATAGTTAGAAAAAGAAATTAATCTGTATGCACAGAAAAAAGGTAAACTTAACCCCTTTCTGAACTATTTGATTATTACTTTGAATTCAGTTTTCTATCTGGCAACTATGCACAATTAATAGGGCAGAGAACCCAGTCAACAGAGGAAATAACCAGGGATCAAGGGTTGCTGAACTCTTGCACCCTTGTCTTAAAAATGTTCTGGGTATCAGATAAGCACACCTCATTCTTGTTCATCCTGTGACATTTCTTTTTTTCTCCAAATACTGCTTCAGGCTATAACTCAATCCTTGCTAATGTGTTTATCCCCTAAATTATTTTTTAATTAAAAGAAAATGATTAGATATACAAATGTTAAAAAAACACAGAGAACTATGAGAAACACAATTTAACAGGTTCTCACATACAGAGATCACCACTCTTTACGTTAATGCATGTTTCTGTGCAGATATTATTTTCTACACACTTTTTTATAAAAAATGATCTGGGGAATATTTTTTGATAAGCAACATTTTTTCACTTATCAATGTCAATTACATTTTCATGAATGCATACATATTCTTCATAAGACAGTTTTAATGGATACATAGCTTTTCAAATGAAAATTCTATCTGAATACCTGCACCCAGTCTTTGTAATCGACTCTTCCTTCCCTGGGCCACCGCACCACAAATGAACAATTTTTGTTTAAATTGCTTTCTGTTGTGACTTTCTGTCTGTGTTCTTCCTGTGAACTGTCCTATTACTGATCTCTTACTGACGGCACTCCTGCCCAGCCTGTTGTCTATACAATTCTACTCTTGGTGACTGCTACCACAGAAAAGGATGTCCTGGCCTTCCACAAACCTCTCTTTCCCTCTAACATCAGTCACCTTGATACCAAAAATCCACAGTATTTTAATGCTGCTAGAGATAGTCTGCCACAGAGGGAGGGAGAGCATTGCAGGGAGTGTGGCCATCTTGTAGAGCATGTTTAGAGGTAGAGACATGTCTTACCTTGTGATTCTTCAAATAATGCCACTTTCATCTTGGGAATCCCATATAAATCCTCCAATTGTGACTAACACCTTCAACATAATCATACCATGGGCTCTCAACTGGGGCCAATTTTGCCCCTTAAAGGACATTGGGCAAGGTGTGGAAACATTTTTGGTTGCACAATTGTGTGCAAAGTGTGCTACTGGTATCCAGTAGGAAGAGTCCCAGGATGCTCCTAAACATCCTGCAATGCACAGGACACACTTGCCCGACAACAAAAAAATTATTCATCCTAAAGAGTCAGTGATTCCAAGGTTGAAAAACACTGATCTATGTACCAAATTAAGTCTATCTTATTCTATTGTTTTATATACATATTTCTTCCTCTCTTGCATTTTTAATGAATAACAGAAAAAAATGGAAGCAGAGAACTAAATACTCTCATTTTAGCATAATGAAATTTTTCATAAAACCACATGGGATCTCTTTGACTAACTGTAACCTGTCAGCCTATCTTGATGGTAAAATAACTCTTTCTCCTGAGGATTTGCCTAGTAGTTGGTAAACAGGGAAACATCTTAATGTGGATGTACTGATAATATACCTTATATTAAGCAATGACTGCTCTAGTCTAGTAATCTTTCTAAGTCTGTTATCTCATTTAATTCTTAAAACAACTCTGAAAGATAGGTGTTTCAGTTACCATTTTTGTACAGTAAATTACACCCAAAACTTAGAGACTTAAAAACAACCATTTTATGTGAGTCACAAATTTGTAAGTTTAAAATTAGGGGATTTCACATAGGGAAGGCTCTTCTTTGAGAATGATCATGTGATTGCAGTCAATTGTTGGCGGCAGCTGCAGTCATCTGAAGTCTCAGAAGGGTGGGGCTCTAGGATGGTGACTTGCATGGCTGGCCATTGGTGCTGGCTGTCAAGCTAGAGGAACAACTGGAGTGCTGACCAGAGCACCCATATGTTACTTCTCCAGGATGGTGGCCTCAGCATAGTCAGACCTTTCATGGTGACTGGTGTTCCCCTGTAAGTTCCCAAGAGGGCCAGGAGAAAGCTTCGCATCCTTTTCTGACCTGGCCTCAGAAGTTATGCGGCATTACTTCTGCTTCATTCTACTGGTTATAAGTGAGACACTAAGCTTGGTCCAGATTCAAGAAGATTGGACACGAACTCACTTGTCAATCAGACGAATGCCAAAGAATTTTCAGATGTATTTTAAAACCATCACAATAGTGTCATTACCCATTTTGCATATGGAAAAGTTACAGAGTTGAAGAAAGGACCAGACTAAGACAGGGAGGGTGAAATCTAATTCCCTACAGTCCATCTCAAAGGCAGGCTCAGTCCAAACCCTCCCTGAGCTAATGGTAGTAAAGGCAGGTGAGGTAATAACAGACTCTGTAGCAATTGGCTTTGAAGACCTGTGCCCTACACTCTCTGAGAACCACTTACCCAATTATGTAGGTTTGGTCACTATTCCCAGGCTTTGGCTAGAGGTACTGATGACATTCTTGTCTCCTCATGGGACAGTAGCTTAACTCTAAACTCCAGGTTGTTTATTAGAGATTCTGAAAAGGTAAATGTCTTTTTGTTATCTCACCACACCTGTCTGACTGTATTCTCTTTATGGTAATCTGGGAGTGTGCTACAATCTTTATGAAAGCGGTAAAATTGTACAATGTAGCTCAAATTTCCCAACAATGTTTCTTTAGGACATTTGTAGGCCATATCCTGTTAAAGGACATTTCATAAAAAAAGTGGTCTGAGATTGAATCTGAAAAATTCTGGGTATTAAAGGGTAATGTTTTCTGTGGGCTGTCTCAGGGCTAAAATGTGCTGATGCACTTTGTGCATTACCACAGGAGATGTGTGATTGTACAACATTGCAAGATCATTTGATTACAGAAGAATTCATTTTAACATAAAAATCTCTTAATATCTCACAATTTATTCATGTCCCCTGAAAAATTTGGGGTAACTATTTCCATAGTTGACATTGCACAAATAATGTAATCAACCCTAGCCTTGAAGCACAAATTTAGTTGAGTGATTCTGAACAGATCATGTGTTTCTTTTGAAACTTATTTCCCTTTTATCTGAAAGGAAGATAATATATAGGATTACCCTGTGAGTCAGATAAAAGAATAAAAAGCCTTCATTATAGTTTTACACATAAGAAACTGGAAAAGCATTATTATTTTTTTTTAATTTGTAGTTGAAGTTTTGGGAAAATTTTGATAGTGTTATAGCTAAGAATCCAATAATGATCATGTCCTACCTGAAAATGGTTACTCAGTTTTTTTGTTCCTTAGAGAATTACTATTAAGAAACAATTACAGAGTGAGCCTCCAAAGATGGCTTTTTCCAATCACTGCAAGCATTGGATACTTCTAAGCAGGGTTCTGTAAATAGACTAATTTAGACCGAATGGCTTAGGTATAAAGATTTAATTTATTTTGCTACTTACTGATGAACCTCATTCACATACCTCAGAGAAAGCTTGAAGCCAGCCAACCCAACTATAGCAAGAGATAAAGAAAAGTCTCAAGCCCCAAACTGATTCTACATTCCCATTAATATTAATATAACAAAAAGAAAAATGTGGTCAAACAAATAAGGTTGAAAAGAAGAAGTTTCCATTCTGTTAATCTCTTTTATCAGACCAACCGCCATCCGGAGTATAGGATGAAAGTTGGATAAAATCCACTCAAAAGAGGCAGAAGAACAAATGAGAGCAATAAAGGGCAGAGAGAATGCTCATGTCTAAGACCCTGGAGAGAAATAAAACACACTGAGGCTGGCCCCTCATTCTACACACCTTTTTCTCTAGAGGAAGTTGCTGCTGCTTAAGCTGTAGAACAAGAGACCTGTCAGAAAGTAGACGCTCTGAGCTGTACACGTGGCAGCCATGGGGCTGGAGAAGCAAGATCTAGACTTTTTGGCTACCAAGATGAACAGGGTTTGAGGAGTCAAGATCCAAGAGAAAACAAGAGAGGTGAGCCCACATTCTGGCATTGCTTATATCCTGAGGGCATTTTCTAGTTCTTAGGTGGTGTTAGGTAAGAGACCAAGAAATCAATTTGGCAGAAATTAGCAGTCAGAGATTACAAACCAATCAGAACTCTAAGTAGTCTCACTATGTTGGATAGGGCCCTGTTCTGAAACCCAAGATTTCAGTTAAGGCACTGGAATAAGCTAGACCTCCCAAACACCAAAATCCATTCAAAAAATCGTCTCAATCTTTGATTGAGTCAAGACGATCTGCCCTGTAGTCTATCAGAGACAGTTAAGTCTGCTGTAGATACAGACATCATCCAACAATTTCCATTTCCAATATCAAGATGAAATTGAATTTTATCAATTCAATAAAATTAATGAGTATGACAAGAGACAAATCAAAAAGCCTAATCCACTTGGAGGGAGGCAACTCCCCAAACAAACAAAATAACTAGCAAAAAAAGACAGTACGAAAAATCCATTAAAGATCTAGGTATTAAAGACTTTGGACACAAGCTTTAAAATAACTATAAATAATATGTTCAGGAAAATGTTTAAGATGGATAATTTTCTTTCCATTCTTTCTTTCTTTTTTCTTTCTTTTTTTTTTTTTTTTTAGAGACAGAGTATTACTCTCTTGCCCTGGGTAGAGTGTAGTGATGTCATCATGGCTCACTGTAACATCAAATTCCTCAGCTCAAGTGAGGAATCCTCCTGCCTCAGCCTCCCAGAGAGCTAGGATTATAAGCATTAGCCACCATGCATGGCCTAAGATGGATAATTTTCTAATGTAACTGCACTCTTTTACCGGCCTCCAAGTGGAGGTTGTCCCGAGTTCTTTGGGCTTGTCATGGAAAATAATTTCAGGACACACCACACAAGCCAAGCAAGTGAAAGCTTTATTGAAAGTGAAAGTGCACTCTCAGGAGAATGGGCAGGCTCAAAAAGAACAGCTGCACTGGGAGGAAGTGGTCTTAGATCTTGTGGTCTTGCTAATTGAGGGGAGGAATATTTAAAGCCAAGGAGCTGGCTTTTATTAAGAATTTGGATAGTAATTCCTAGAATTTGGTTCCCTCTCATTTCTGTTCTTTATATGGTTGTCTTGGAACTGTCATAGTGATTTCAAGGGCAAAGAAATTTTAAAACCACAATGTATATGATATTGTAATTAGCCAGAATTCATGTCAGGTGGCAAAGATGGCTGCCAAGCTGGTCAAAGTTGAGTCTTGCCTGTGGTTGTCAGTCCCTATAGTTAACTCTGCTTAAGAGTTGTTTATTTTGACACCTGCACCTGATCTTCAAGCCCCTGCATCTGGTCTCAGCTCTGTCTCCTAGTTTCCTACTCTAATAACTCTAATAAGAAAAAAAATAGAAAGGGAAAAAAGGAAAGAGACAAAGAGATAAGAAAGGCATGATGTATTTGCCTGTTCATATAATCTTCCAGCATTTCTGCTTACCACATGGTGAGAGGAAACACACAATAAGGCAAATAACAGACAAGTTCCTGCTTTAACATCTAAAAATTAAATTTAAAATTAAATTTTAATATTACATTTAAAATGTAAAAGTGTACCTGCCCTACCCTAAACACGCCCCCAGTAATATTCCTCTCCTCCATCAGGGGAACTAGGGGGCGGAGAAGGATGGAAGAGGTGAGCCTTGGCTGGGAAGTAGGGCAGTGTCCTTCACCAAGTTTTATGTTACTTCCACACAAAACTTCAGTTTTTAAACTTTTGTTGTTGCATGTTTTTGAAGTCACGCATTTTATTTTTATTTTTATCATAGGATAGAAAACAAGACTGCCAAGTTCCATTTCCCAAATCAGGCCACTTCTAGGTTTGAGAGTGCTGGGTAGTATGGGCTTCCACAGGTCCTCTTCATGCCTGGGCCCCAACTCATCACCCTGCCCCACATGGCTCTTATTTCCCTGCATGTGCCACACATGTGTCCTGTTGGTGAGAATAACCATCAGGACAGCCATTATGGAAAACACAGGAGGACACTGGCTCAGGAAGTTTGAGCAACTTTTCCAGGTCCCTGCCACTCGGAAACGTGGGAACTGTAAAGGAAGTGGCTGGAAAAGGCAGGGGTTGGAAGGCAACACCAGCTCTCACTGCATCCAATCTCTGTATCTTTTGGACCATGAGAATAAAACAAGCAAACAAAAACGCAGTTCTGAGAATCCTGCTCTGGGTCAGAGAGTGGGACGCATTTGAATCCAATGCATGGCCTTCAGGTGGAAAATGTAAGGCTAGAAGAAAAAATGAACCACATTTCAGGCACAAAGGGGACACTTCTGTACTCGCAAATACAAGCCCCCCAGGAGATCAGTCAGAAGGCTGAAAGGCACCGGCGGAAAGAAATGTGCCCCCTAGGAGTCAGGAGAGAAGTAAGGGCTCAGTGAATTGATATAACACGTATGCATTCAGCAAACACACACAGAGGGGGTGAGGCTAATTCTCTAAACTAGGTGATATGTATGATGCTAAAGAAGATTAAGGGAGCACTACAGTTTCCATTGCTTAAAAAGATTTTTTAAACAATAAGAACAGCATGGAGCTAAAGAGAGTAAAAATCACACCAGACATCATTCTAAAACATTATCTCTGTGGGACAGAGAAATTAACACCATGAAGAGCACAGGGTAAAATGAACTGGATGTATGTGTTCTCTGACTTCCCCAGTGCGATCCCTGTTGTCCAAAGGATAGATTTTGTATATAGGAATAACTCAGGAATACAGATGTCCATGGAGCTATTACGCAAAATCTTTTTTCAGAAAACTGAACTGTGTTCCATTAATTGTCAAAGCTATTTTTAACAGAGTTTTATTTTTCACTTGAGAAAAATAATCGTAGTAATTGATTTTTTTTCCTGTCAGAATTTAATGCCAATTTTATATTAGTGGAATCTCCAATTGAGTGTAAAATTAGGGGCATGCAGTATGCAACCTCTAGGTATGGACACAAAGGGATATTATCCTTTTTCTCCAAGTCCCTTAGCAGTCAGGCAGGAACAAATACCTTAGCTTTATTCAATCACTGTCCCTACCTGGGGCATTGGTCTTGGAATCAATGGTACAAAGGTGAGAGATTCATAGAAAATGGTTAGAAAATTGTACATTTTCTTTATCCAGTTTTGGTGCTCACTCATTGCAGAAATGCATGTGGCAAAAGAGTCATTCCTGATAGAGCTTTCTGGCTAAAGACAGTTAGTTGTTGAAGTTTCTACCTGTAGGCTCTCTGTAGCTGTTTTTTGTTTGTATTAGCCTCCAAGACCATTCTTCCAGCTTTGAGTCAATCAATTCATAGTTTGGATTAAGGATGCCAGATTTTAATCACTGTGGCTTTCTTTTCCAAGTCATGAGTAATATAGAAATAAATATACAAGGTATATGATTTAAGTGGTGTGAAAGGGTAGACAGTAACACCTGAGTACCTTTTCTTCCTGTTGCTAAATTACCAGTTTGTTTAGCCAGGGACAGCCACTGTTATTTTTTATGTCTAATGAATATTTGCCACCTTTGGGTTTGATTTTTCTTTATCTTTTTCAATTGTGGATTCCTCATCATGTGAATTGGTGGTGCTGTCACTTGTTTGGCCTAACAGTCTGTACCATGGACAGACTGATAAAGATTGTCCAATAGATATTTACATAAATGCTCACTTTACTTAATCAGAAATGTACACAATATTCTATTCATTTTTAATAACAAAAATAGTTTGGATATTACTCTACTTCAGCACATGTAGACTTCACTCAATCTTTTTAGAGCCAAATAGTATTTTACTGCACAGATGCATATTTGGTTGTTTGCCCTCTCATAGAAAAATAGCCAGGATCTCTACAGTCCTTTGTTACTGCAGCAATGCTATACTTGTGATGTACGTGGGATTACAGTTAGAGAAAAAAAAATTCCAAGAAGTGAACTTTTTGAAAGACTTACACACTTTATATTTTGACCAAACTTTTTAAAGAATTTTGGTAAATTTTGATAAACGTTATCAAAATGTAAGGCAGCACTGATTTATACATCCTCCAATAATGTGTGAGAATGCCTACCCTTTCATCCTCACCAATATTATGTGTTATTGAAACTATTCCAATAAGTCTATGTACACCATTATTATAATTTAATTTACTTTTGTTTTATGCTTATTTAATGAGTAAACTGTCATATTTTTTTCATGCACTTATACTTTTTTCCCCCTTATTGCCTGGCCCTTGATTTCATACATCTTTCTGTTGGGTTACTTTTATTAATTGACATGTAAGTTCTTTATTTGGTAAGGAATTTATATCAATGCATGTTCTAGGTGAAGTAAAAACAAATTTTAAAATTGTTATTTGTCATTTGATTTCATTTTTATAATTTTTTAAGAAAATTTATTTTCAATTTTTATGTTTAATATGTTGAAATATTTCTGTTATAAATTCTGGATTTTATGACTTACATGCAAGACTTCTTATATGTTGTCTTTTATTGCTAATATTGATTGAGATTGAAATTAATTAATTTTGTTCAATTGGTATTTATTTTGATATTGATAGTGAGGTAGGAGTCCAAGTTTCTTATTTCAGATGAGAAGTCAGCTGATTTATTGAATCTTTCATGTTTATTATAATTTTACTTTTGTCTTATAATAAATATGCAGATTTTGTGAATATATATTAGGACTCGTTTTTACATTGAATTGTTCATAAATTCATACTCCAGTAGCAAGCTATTTTACTTACAATATTTTATGATTTTTCACTATAATGCCAGACTCAAACTTTTTTGTGTGTCTGCTTTAGAATTTTCTGATCAACTCTATATCTTGTCCTTATTAAGTTAGAATTAGTTTCTTATTTAAAAACTGCTTATATTTATTCTAGAATCATACTAACTTTCTATTTTAATTTAGAGTTAAATGACAAATTAAATTGATATTTTCCTTGTTGATGCAATTTTGTTTCTTGTGTTGTCTTTGTCAGGTCTCAGCATCATGCTGAATTCATGAACTGAGACTGGTAGCCTTTCCTGCTCTGCAGATCTACTTTGGGACTCTTTAATTATATCAGCTATGCTTCTTCAAAACTTCGATAGAATTAATGCATTGCTGCTTGGGTCTAGTCCTTTTTTGTAGGTTGGTTGGTTGTTTGTTGTTGAGGATTTTCCAATTTATTCTCTGGTAATAGGTTTCTTAGAATTTCTCTGTGTTTATATAACTCTTGTAATTTAAATTTTCCAGGGAAATTGCCCATTTACTTATGTTTTCACCTTTATTTGCATAGATTTGATTAAACTAGTCGTACAACTCCTTCCATAGCTGTGGTTATTTCTCTATTTTCATTCATAATAATGCATATTTATAACTTTTTATCTTGATTAGCCTAGTCTGCATGTTTCCTTCAAAGAAGCACTGACCCGACAGCAGCCAGCATTCCTAGGCATTCATTTCTTTAGCTAATGGGTCTGTCCAGCTTCTGTAGCCTGCTTTTCCCATTGCCACCTGCTTGGTCAGTTAGAAGTATAATGCTAAAGAATTATCATCTTTTGAGAATAGCCTTAAACCAATGATCAAGAGTAGTTGGTATGTAAATATGTAAGATTTCTTTTCCCGAGTGTATGCTTTTGTCAGCTTTGTCAAAGATTAGATTACCATATGCAGATGGTTTCATCTCTGGATTTTCAGTCCTGTTCCAGAGGTCAATGTCCCTGTTCTTGTTCCAGTACCAAGCTGTTTTAGTTACTATAGCCTGGTAGTACAGCTTGAAGTCTGGTAGACTAATACCTCCCAGTTTATTCTTTTTACTTAAGAT